>LR137647.1:4086-21054 GCA_900659605.1 Tisbe holothuriae | reverse complement strand
AGTTACCCAAAAGTTACCACTTTGAGTAACTAGTTACAGTAACTAGTTACTTGTAACTAGTTACTCCAAAGCCCTGGGCACACATATTTTACGCAAACAGCATAATGTCCAAAAGTGATGCGCCCGACCCATAAACACGTAGACACATCTGTCGGTCTAAAAATAAAGTCCCTTATTCGGCAACACTCACAAGTTTGTTTCCACAATTGCCGTCATAACTTTTAACGTTTCCTTCTTCTTCTGGGGCGTGTGTTTGCTGTGAGCGTGAGAGAGAGAGAGAGAAAAAGAGTTCTTCCCTCTTTCTAATGATAATAAGACTTAAAAACGTCCTAAATGCGTGGGAGACACTCACAAGTGGATCACACTAGGAGAAGAAGACGAACTAGGCTCCAATCACATGGACTACAATTCACTACATTACAGAACATGAATATACATTGATGTTGTCCCACATACCAGAATACAATTATTACTCATACTGCAGTATTATCTACCCAATGTATCCATGCGGCACTTGCCTTAGACATAATCTCAGCCAGTCAGCGTCAGTCTCTTTTTTATTTTTATTTCCATTCTTCTCGCCCTCTCTCTGTCTTTTATATTTCCCGCGCCACCCCGCCTTAATTTTATTAACGTCTACAACTTCCAAACCCTTTTTCTCCACTTGAAAATCCATTCCATCCAATAGAATGTTTTTGAAACTCGCGTGACTTTCGGCTCTAAACACACAACAATCGTCCTCCTCCTCTGCTGCTGCTCATGACTTTTGCGTGCTCGGCCTTGAATTAAGGCAGCAATAATAACCATCATGATGATGATAATCCCTTCTGCTGTGTGCAGTTTTTAAAGAGTCGGCATTTTTGAGCTCCCGGTCATGATTAATTCATAAAGGGCTGACAGAAAGTAGGACTTAGTCTAGCAATAAGACACTTCTATATACTATTGCAATAGGACTAACTTGTATAATATCCTCCCTGCCATGTTTATAAACGTTTCCCTTCCCCTCTCTAATTGGTTCCACTGATGCATTTCCGCAAAAACGATCCAGGAACGTGTTTCTAATCTTTGAATTCCTCTGACATGACCTATCACCGTCGTCGTCGTCAGCGTGAATGTGATACGGCTGAAGCTCTTTTTTCGCAGTTGTACACTTTTGTAATTGAGAGAGTGAGACTTCAGGAGGGATAGAATGAGGGCAAACAGAGGAATATAGGCTTAGATAGGGTTGAGTTTAATTACAATCTAGTTGGGGGAGCTGCAAATAGAAGAAGAAGAAGAAGAAGCTGTACATGTGATAAAAAAGAAGATTGTTTAAACAGAGATAGATAGGGATGTGCAAAGAAACATTTGAAGCCAACTTTTTGGCTTCTATAACATGCTTGTTTGGGCATTTTTGGGTTGTTTGTACGGTCTTGATATCATACCCAGGGGTGCGACAGAAAGTAGAGACTTATTTTTCATGTTTGAATTGAATATCTCATGTTGGGAACAAGCATGTTCTTGTATGATTTTAGCTATTATTGTGTACATAACAAGTCTAAATAGCTGTTGCTGAGCCAGTTCAGCAGTTATACAAAGAAGCTATTTCTTTATGTACATTATAGGGCTGATATGTAACACTATAACAGAGTAAATGAGGTCAAACTACATGAACATGTGCACATGGAGGTTACGCACACATAAAAGTTTTAAATCCTACTCTTCTTTTACCAAGGATGAGCTAATTGAAGTGTATTTATGGGTAAAGTTTTCAGTGTATTACTGCGAACATGTTTGATCCCGTCTTTGAATGGGAAGAATCTGCTTGATTTTAAACCGGTTCCGAGACTCGTTTTAAAGCTCATTAGATGGAAATACATCAGCAGTGTGTACAAAACACACTTCTAAAGACCTTGATCAACAAAATGACACAAAATTTCCACGGAATCATTAGCACAATCTTCCCATGTCATTAGTTTGTAAATAAACCCTTTCCTTTTACTCTGCAGGGGTGGAAAATGGGCGAGGAAAATAAATGAAGGCCTGAGAACGGAAGACGAAAATAAAGAGTTCGTTCAAGGAATCAACGGGGGATTCTTGTCTCTCTAGGGAGGAGGAGGAACATCATCATCATTGACATACAGTTAGAATGAGTTGAAACTCGCAACTCTATGGATTTCCCCCTCCTTAAAAGTTATAACTCAATCTCAACTCCTCTTTTTCTGCTCCGAAGGTGTCGCATTTTTTGTGCTGCTGTGTTTTTCTGGTGATGGATAGACGAGAAAAAGGATATTGGGAGAAAACTTGATAATCTTACATGGCTACACATATATTGGAAAGTCATATTTATAGTGTGCGAACTTTGAACGGCTGTCTCTGTATATTGACATAAGTTAGTAAAAAACTGCAGACTAAATTTCAGGTACAGTTATAATGCGGCAAAATTTCAGCTGCCTCTCTCATATTTCCGATGAAAGTTCTAAATGTTTGAAGACTCCCTATATCCCATCTTAAATAGATCTTGACAGGAGAACATCCAATTTCTGTCGCATTAATACAGGTTCTGCTATATGCAGGAAATGAGACAACAAAGGTTGCGACATGGTGACAAATATATTCCTAGTCTATTGACAGAACAGCAGCTTCCTGGTGAGGAGAATGGGCTTTAATCCTGTGCTCGTGTTTGCCCCGATGATTTACATTATGGTTCAATGCCACCACACACCACCAGATTATGCAAACAAAAAAGGCAATTGTGTCTCCCACATGGAGGAGGGAAATGTGTAATGTCTCCCACACTACTCCTTATATGGAAGAAGAAGCAGTTCTGTACATTGGGTGATTGATGTGCTAGGCCTCACTAGGGTTGACACAATGAAACAATGTCGGGGCAAAAAGACCACACAAATAGGAAGCAGTTAAAGGATTTAAAAGCTCAAAATCGTCATCCCTGATCTGCATGAATTGAGGCCCTTCTTCTTCTTCTCCAAATACCTCTCCATCTGAAACAATGGCAGCCTTGAACACTTTCCTCCTCCTTCCAAGGCATACGAATGTGTGCAATAAAAATCCAATGCTACATTGAGCAGAGCACGTTTTAGGAAGAAGTTGACAATATGTACTGGAAAGGCACGCTCCTAATGCATGAAATTACATTCTCCTCCTCCTTCCTGGAAAGGACCTCAGCAGCAGAGTCATTGATCTTCTGCTATCGTGTCAGGGAGGTCTACTTCGTCTCTGTGCCAATGACATTGAGAGTCAGAACTATTGCGGTCTGTCATGGACGGATTTTAGAGCATAGCAGTGGTCTAACGCCAATGAAAGGGTGAGAATGTATGGTGTAGTATTTGTAAAATATATGGGGAAAAAAAGAGTTGGAAGCAGACAAAGCAGCTTCGGTAAAATGCACTTCCGCGAAACGAAAAGTAAGCTGTCAAGAGAAGTGTTCAGCTGTTTTTACTTTTTGCTCGACTCTCAAACACGGAATAATGCTATTTTCGTTGGGAGGATAAATTTAGAGTGAATGACTTGACTGCTGACGGAGTAGAGGAGGAGGAGGGAGTGGAATAATTGTGGCCGTTTGCATGCACACAAACAGAAATGAGAATGCTGCATTGAGCTGCTGATGCAGGCTCACGAAGAGTTGATTATATGGGTCAGTCAGAGTGTTGCTATCTACATCAGATATGTTTTGCATTGAGCAATCAGCAATAATATTAGCAATTGCAGAGACAAAACAATGATACTTGCAATGTTTGCAAAATATGATTCATGGCTTTTTCTCCCCTCTCTATTTCCCGCTCCCATTGATAAAAAGTCACAAATATACATTACGACAATATTTATGAGAATTTCCAGCTACAGCCAACGCTTTAACACAGTATCCGGACCATAGATCTATAATCGTATTCCTACCTAGCTCTATGAACTCCGTGACCGTCTTCTCCTTCCTGAGCGAGCTGTTGCAGCACTCGTTGAACAGGATGAGCAGGATGTCGAGCAGCGTCTCCGTGGACACGGCCTTGGCCTCGTGCGCCGACTCGGGCCCCTCGCAGAACAGCGCCTCTAGCTCCTTCAGCCGCTCCTCGCCCGACATCTTGCCGGCCGCGGCCGCCGCAGCTGCGGAGGCGGCGATCGCCTTGGACGCCGCGGCGGACATGGCGACCTCTGACGACGGTGAGCTGCTGCCGGCGGTGTCGGGTGGCCCCGTGGCTGAGCTCGATGTTGACATGGTGTCTGTTAGGCACTTGTTACATTCAACACTGCGCTCTATCACTGGTCACATAATTATCAATAATTAACACAAGAGCACACTGACGGGGTTGTTTGGCATGCATGTGCTCACATGCAACCGCCGCTCTCACTCACTGCTCTGAGGAAAATGAAGGAGGAGGAAGCTGCACTCACTCTTACGAGACTTTTGCCTCTTCTGCTTCTTCTTACACTTATTCGAAAGCCGAAAGGAGGAGGAGAAGAACTTTTCCCTCTTCCCTCCTTTTTTATTTCGCGTGCCGTTTCAGGCTCAAAATGCTTTTCCTTCTTATTCTTCTTCTCTAGCCACTCGAGCTGTTTTTGCCACCTTTTTGGCCCGTTTTCGTCTTCTTCTCCACCGCTCAAGGGAGTGCGCTTCTTCCACCACTCAGCTGTAGTAGTTGTAGTAGTGCCTCAATCAATACAGCTGTAGGGGTTGTTGTAGTAGTAGTAGCAACAGCAGCCAGAGCTGCTTTCCCCCTGCGTGCAAAGGCACTAAATTCAGGCAGGGGACAGCGAAGGCCGGCTTCTTCTCCTCCGCACATATACACACACAAGCACAACTTTCCCCCGTTGTGTCTGATGAAGAAGGCAGTGGGAAAACGGGAAGAAGATTCTAAGCCAACTTTTGTTGCTTTCCTTGAGTGATGTCACTGTAGTAGACGACTGGCTCAGCAGCAAGGAGACGACGGCGCCGGTGGGGAACGGCGACGACTCAGCCGCCGTCCGGTAGACGGAGGCATGTTGATGATGATGATGGGAAGGAGACAATCATGCTGGAAAGAGAGAATGAGAGAGATGTTAGATCACTTAAAGTAGATTTTGCACAGGGATAAAATATGGTAACTAAACAATGGTTGCATTAAAACTTTAAAAGGAAGGTAGACTTTCTCTAACAAATACTAGCGGCTAGCTAGCTATATAGTCATTTCACATTTTCAATATAAAGTGAGCATATTATTCTCCCATAAATAATTTTCTAAAGACTCCGCATTAAAAATGGTGGCCAACTCATTTCTCAAGCAATTTGTTTATACTTCTTCTCCAAGCGGGGCAAATCAATTAAAATCTTCTACCTGGCATTGGCAATGGAAGAAGAAGAAAAAACGCAAATTATAAACACAAACTGTTGATGTTACAACGAAATATACTGAATGCAAAACATAGTTAGACCTAAAGTAAGACTTGTGAAATTAACATATGCAGTGTCACATTGTACATCGATTGTTGCACATCAGCTAACAACCTACTTATGGAAACTTCTGAGCTCATCGTTTACCAAGTCAAATTGACGCATGTAATCAAACTGAACTAAATGTTTACAAAAAGAACGTTTTTTAAACGAAGCTATTTGAGGCAATTGCAAAAAAAATGCTCCGCGGAGGCGTCAGATTGGAATTCAGAGCTCAATGCAAAGAAGAAGCAACACAATGGTGTCATTTGCAGTCTTAATGGCCCACATTGTGATTGCATTCTGACAACAACTTCCAAGACGTATAAACATCAAAGCTTTGGCTGAGTACTGCACGTCTGGGACAAAAACAACCAATCACTCCTATGCTCCCACTACAAAATACAATGAATAGAGATTGGAACTGTGTTATCCTGCCATTTAGCACCATGGATGAACAGACATAACTGGACTATTTATCACTTCATAGGTGCACAGACAATATTTTAACTCACATTATTTTGACCGCAGAAGGCCTTATGAGACCATCACTTTGCATGTAATCTTAAAACACTAACACCATGAACCTCACTCTTCCCAACTTCCTTCTCCATCCCAATCTTGGAGCACTGAAGAAAGAAGAAGAAGACGACGAGATGAGAAGGAGGAAGAAAGAGGAAGCACCTGAAAATATCTGCCAGCAGGGGCAGTGTGTATATGTGTACTACCTCTCTCTCTCGCACACACACCGGTAGTAGTATAAGGAACCTCTCAACTCAGTCTACATCCACACACTCACACCATGCAGGCGGCAGCCGCATATGCTCACATACACAACAACAGCTAACAGCAGTTCTTCTTCTTCTTCCACACTCCTCTCTGCCGGCCTGAGTCACAAGGCAAAAACCTGCATCAGCTTGCTGCTGCTGCTCTGCCTACTGGAGAAACTTCACTGGCCTGGAGCTGTAGACCGTGCTGCTATGACTATGAGTATTAGAAGTTCTTTTCTCTCTCTTTTTGCTGCCTGTGGTGCCCCTCTTTGCTTCTTCTTTGAGCTGCCTCACAATTTCTCCCAAGACACTACCCTCACAGGAGTGAGTGGCAAGCAGCCTGCCTAAAGAGAAGAATGGATAGATGGAGCAGAAATCAAACCTTAAATATGAATATGCCCAAAGGAGAATAAAAATATACTAATTTAACTAATAGTCTCCTTGACTAATTTACAATTATACAGAAAATGCCATACTTTTTGACAAATTTTTAAGGAAACTCCTTCTCAGAGCCGTCACATTTCCACAGTACGATTCTATTCTTTCTTTAACTCTTTGAGTTGTCTTCCTCAAGAAAGTGAAAAAGAAAAATGAAAAAGTGGGCAAGAGCATCTTATAACAATTTTTAACAACCTAAAGAATAATAGAATATCAGTTATGCATTCAGTTAATAGGTGACTCTTCCTTTAGAATAGCAGCATTTAAGAAGGCATGGTCGCAGTCTTACTCTTGAAATAGTAGCTCTTTTTATACATGTTACATTAAATATGTTGGAAAGGCAATAGACCATACTGGATGCATGGGCTGCACAAGAATGTGACAAGATCAGCGCAAAATATACTTCTATTATTATTATGGTTTCATTCTCCGTGGAGGTCTCCATTAAAACAAGTTAAGAATCCATCGTTTAAATCCCTAATGAGCAGCCCACGATTGATTAATTTTCGGGAAAATAAAACAGCAGTCCACGCCATTATTATTTACCTTCATTCATTAGCCTTCTTTTTCCAGCAGCAGCACCCGAGTCATATAGCAATCATAAAGTTTAATCCCTATCGGCAAATGAAGAGAAAAGGAGAAGGAAGGCATCATAAAACTTTTGTCTTATGATTATTTTCCCCAAAGGGAGAGAGAATGTAAAAGAACCATAAAGTAACGGGAGATTCCTTTACATAAGATTGTATCAAAAGAAGGGTAATAAAGCGAGTCTTTTGGGAGTAGAACAGTTCACCAATTGAGTTCCGATTTATTTTTGGTGTAAAGAGAAACCGCACGTAGCACGGAAAACAAACTGTACTTGTCAGTGCAGCAGCAACGGGAGAATTTTAGGCTCAATGAATACATTGGACACAAAAACACTTAATAAATCAATTTAATTTAGAGATGCCTAGGCAACAAATTGTCCAAAAGATCACCTTTAAAAAGAGAGTAAAATTATTATTTTCTCAACTGGTACCACTGTGGAACTAAAGCTGTTTGGTTTTTAGTCTATAAAACCAAGGTGTTGAACTGAAGACGACGGCTACGACGATTGGAACTTCCTTCCTGCTGCTGCTCCCGCCGCCGCCGCCGGTAGCTAGACTTGGAAAAAGAAGAGGAGTCAGCTTTACAGAAGAAGAAGAACCGGACAATTTAGAAACAAGCATAGGTGGAAGTTAAAGGTGTAAAGTACGTCATATTTAGTATTAAAATATTTGTAGCCAAGACTTGATTCTGCTAGAGATGGAAGTAGCAGTCAATGAGGTTAAAATATATAGAACTGCACTACAACAATCCACCTATGCTCACACTAGTTGCTTCAATATCTGTGGGAAAATGTTCTCTGTAGTTTTTCTTCTTCTCTTTTTATTTTCCTCCATTGCAACGGTTTTCTTCGTGTACAGCAGCATTGCTCCAAATAATTCCACCATTAAACTCTTGTGTTGATTTTTAAGAGGGGCGCGCGAGCCACACGAATAAAACTAATAATGAAAATCGGTCCGTTTTTCAACGACGACGATGGTCTATTATTTGATCGTTTCTTCTATTGTAGGGGAAGGAACGGGAAGAGAGTCTAAATCTGACAGTTGCTGACTCTTTTCTTGTGATTCTGCACTTGGGGCATTGCAAGAAGTTGTCAACTTTTTAATGGAAAAATATGTTCATCAAGTGAACATATTTAAATAATTATAACTCAATAACTACAGTATATATCTCTATACTATAATACATCGCATGATACTGTTTAGTGTTTGATCAAGGAAAATTTGTCGTCTTTAAGGAAAGAGAGAGGCAAACACAAACACTATTATAACGAACAAATAAAATCTGAAATTGGAAAGTGTCCGATTTTTGCAATGGAGAAAGAAGTGGCAGACCCTTCATGTTCTTGGAACAAAATCAATATTGCTAACAACAGAGGGTTTTCCCCCAAGGAATACGTGTATATGTGTTGAGCATGCAATATATAGCAGTATATTCGCACACAAAGGTGCACGTGCTGTAATTCCAGGGAGCCAACTGCAATTAAACTGCATTATGTACATCGCAGAAGCAGAAGCGCTAAACGAGGCAACATAATTTACTAGTTTTATTCCTGATTTCGCCTATAAAGCCGCAAAAAAGTATAATTAATCCCCATCTGCCCCTTGATTTGTGTTTCCCATTTAGCTTATGGTTGCTCCCTTTTAAGGAAATCCACACCATCCATCACTATCAATAACAACATTACTGAATGGAATTCGCCTCATTAGAAATGACCTTCAATGCACATTGGGGATGGTAAGGCTAATATGATAATGGCAAGAGTACAGCTGCCGGCTGTCAAGTATTAAAACATTGCTAAATGTATATCTAGTCATTGATCTGAAAGGATCTCAGCGTTAAAATCAGCTATTTTCAGAGTCAAGCTGTGAAACAGGTGTTGGAGAACAAAACAGGACGAGGAATACTGAATAATGCTCGACAGCGGCAAAAGCTTTTAAAAGACATTAGCGAAACACAGATTGTAAAATACAAAAATAAAACACAAATTTTATCTTGTTTTGCACCCAAAACAACAATGTCAAATAATCGTTAATAAATGAGCCCACCACGAATATGCCAAAGAGACTCTTCAAAATATTTTTGCGTGTCACACTTTTTTGCAGGATGATTTTTAGTCGAGTGGGTGTCAAAAATTGAACGAGAGATAACATTTGAAATGTTGTTACCGAGTTTAGTACACGCAAAACTGCATCGAAAAATGCACTTCTTGGAGCTAATCTTGAGGCCTATAAATACGACTTTTCATTGTCATTATTATGCAAGTGGAGAATAGCACTGAGAATAACAGGTGTGTTGCCTCTGGTAACGTGAGATGGCCTTGGAGGGGAAACGGAAGAAGGCCTCAGATGTGATGATCTAACAGCACTTCCATGTTCGCAAGTAAATTTCGAAATATATTTAGTAGATTAGTTTTGCATGTGGAGAGTTCAATCAGTAGTTGCTGAGATTCTAGTTAACTTTAAAGTAGATCTAGTTCGCAAGAATTGAATTAACCCGCGCGATTTCTTTCACTTCAGCAGTTTTCGAGGCCCTTTTTGTTCTTCTTCTTCTCTCCATTTCTTGTTTCGTCTCAAGGTGACAGAAAGTCGATATCTTTCACTCCTTTTTACAGCTTTAACTGCTTCTTAAGTGGGTGTGGGGAACAAGGATTGGCTCTCTACAGGACAAAAACAAAGTCTTGATAAAAACCGATCTTGTTGCTCTAAATAGTAATATAAAAAACTTGGTTCGTTCGCAATATAACTTTTTTTAGACAACCAAATTGTTCTTTAGTTGATTCAGCAAAACAGTCCAAAAAAGGTTCAACATTCCCACTTTACAATGCCCTGATACGGCGAGAGGCCTTTACAATGGCAATAGGGAGTAGAAGAAGAAAGGTCATTATTATTATATAACAGAAAGGTCTTATTTGTGTGACATATCAGATGACCTAGATTTCGTGCCTCAACAAGGACAAGAAAACAAGGACAAAGGAATGAATAAAGGATTTTTATTGTGAGTCCCAATTCCGAAATGGACCATTGATGGTCATAAAATTAATGTCATATATAATGTCCCTATAAACTGTATGAATTGTCAGACAGTGTGAAAAGGGGAAGATGATTGATAACAAATAAACACTATTAACAGCAAATTATTGTGAGGTCTGTCGAGAACATTGAGCTGAGGTAAATCACACTGTACTGGCTTGTAAATCTTCGAATCGCTTTACTAATTACTATCACAACTTCACATGCATGTATGAGCAGTCAAATCAAAAAATCCACTGAAGAACTACTTGCCACCATGCACATCATGCATGCCTTGGAATTGAAAGGGCCGAGGATAGCTATATTTGTATGTCCAATAAGGACCTTCTGCTCAGCCTTTTTTATTCTTACCGACTCTTGTTCCACAGTTCACTGTCTTCTTTACTAAACTGTGAGGCAAGGGCTGAATTTGCCTTTCTGATGCAGGGCCTTCCCAACTCACTGTGGTCCAACCAACACTCTTCAGCAAGATCACTTTGGGATCACTCGACTGTCGATAGTCTGCGGCGACTCTTTTAACTGCTTGTATAATTTTATTAACTGCCCTCTGTTGGAAATGTAATTTTTCTTGTTTTGTTGATGCTGAAAACGGGAAGGAAACAACAAGACTGAATTTTCAGAGCTGAGTCTGGGACAGATTCAGCGGGCTCAGCAGAAGAAGAAGAGCTAGAGGAGGCAAAGAAGTGAGTAGAGTCGTGACTGCGACTGCTGAGGCTGTGAATGAAAGGAACTTCACCGTTTTGCACGGAACTGCACCGGCCAGCCAGAAGAGAGAAGTTGGAGAAGGGAAAACAACGATCTGAAACCCAAGAGAGCAGCACGTCAATGGACAAGGAGATCCAAATAGGGGACAAGAATGAGAAGGATTGAAAAGGTTATTGAAATCTTGGTAATGATACTAATAACCTTCTCATATTGACTAGAATATTGTGTGCTGCAATCTGTTAATTAATTTTAGACTTATTGGTTGCCTTAATTCTGCTTAAACTCTCATGTGTTCAAGTCTTTAGCATGGCACATTTCTTGTTCCTACTTTCGCCCGCCGCACTCTTTCTGTCGCCACTGTGCAACAGGCAAAATGCAAATAAAACCGGGTGAGAAGCGCCATCTAGCGTGCGAAATTTTTACAACAACATTGGACTATTATTGTACAGAAGAAGAAATTGACATGATGACATCTCTGATTTTCTGCCTAAAAAGTGAAAAGAAAGATTGTGCTTTCGTGAAAAACGTACTTTGACCTTTAATTTCATTTTGTGTTGAAAAACTTGTGGAATGCGCCAGTTACTGCGGACATCCGCATGGTTGGCCTTGTCATTGAGATCATGCAACAAAGAGGTATAAAAAGAACCGAAGTGAAATGTATTTGAACCGTAAGCACGTTCAGTTAATTTACTCTTCAATGTCCTTGTCCAGGGGCATGGCACAGTGGACCCAGGTCTCGTGGCTGCCACAGGAGGAGCCGGGGTAGCAAAGCTCGATCGCGCCGCGGTCCCTGAAACACATTGGCACATAAGCGTTGTTGTTTACTCTTGGTTGTTGCCACTGACTCACCTGCAGAAGTTCTCCAGCTCAACGCAGTGGTTGATGGGTGTAGTGCAGGCAGTGTCCATGGTGTTCCCCTGGTAGTGCCAGCTGTTGGCAGAGTGCTCTGACGGAAGAAGATAACACAGGTTATTTAAAGTCTTACACTGGGTGATGCTCCAGTTCTAACCTGATCCAGCAATGGCATTGATCTGAATAGCAAGTCCGTTGGAGGCGTGGAACTGTTGAGCATAGTCACGCATCGTCTCCAGCATGGCGCTATGCAGGCACACACAGCCGCCGGGGGCAACTCCGTACGCAGACCTGTAAATTAGCCAATGAAATTAATTCAAAGTGGAGTTGAGTATTAATGATCTCCGTACCGCTTGACAGCCCTGCCGTAGCAAGAGTCCCTAATGTTGGACAAGGAAGCAGCCCCATCATAGGGATTGTTCCCCAGAGAGTTGAAGTGCTCCGGCTTCAGCCAGATCTCTCCTGCCTCGTACATCTCCAAGATGTCGCACGCCAACTGCTGCACTGTGCTGCCGCAGCTGTAGTCGCACGAAGCCGCGCATGAGTTGCTCGAGTAGCAGCACTTGACCTTGTTGGGGTAGTTGGGGCAGAGGTCTGACACGTAGTACGAGCCCTCGCAGCAGTCCACGTCCTCGCACCAGCCCTGGACGCCGTCAGTGGTGGTGTCATAACAGGGCTGGGTGCCCTCTAAGATGTTTTTTTTTAATTAAGAGCATCATATAGGAATTTTTCCTATTTTTAGTACCTGGCCAGTCTGGGCCAAGCTGGGCGACAGCTCCAGCGACGAAGAGGGCAGCAATGAGGGTCAGTCTCAGCATGTTGGCAGTTACAATAGTTTACAAAGACTGAGGATTTAGAGAAGATCCTTGACTATAGTCATTTATGTCCAATTTACCCAGATAAGAAAGTGCGTTTATAAAATTTCAGTGAAAGCATAGGTCGGGAAAGTGTATTATAAGTTCCCGTTTTCATGTGATTTAAGCAATTCATCTTCCGTATTATGCGTAATCCTGTTATAAAACAATGTTTACAAGTTGATGCGCAAACAATGTTTAATTGACAACTTGACAAGTCTTAATCCGCTATTACACATTTATAACGCCATGTTTTCATTTAACTTAATACGAACTCATAGTATGATTTATTTTTCAGGTCCACGGTCAAATACTTCATCGCAGGATGTCCCACCGACACTTTGAGGGTGTGGCCCATTCCCAAATATACGCCATCTTCCGCCCGGTCCCGCCCCCTTCTCTTGTTAAGGCCATCCAAGACTTTTACCTGAAAGGGAATCCGGTCAACAAGAAGGTACGATTTTCTACTAATGCACAAAAGTACAGAAAATTGGATATAAATATGCAAATAAGGCCCAGGATAAAAGATAAGGGGTAAAAATTATTACGCCTAATAATAGTCAAAATTATAAGTTAATATCGTACAATGACAGTTCATTAAGCATAGTACATTAGATATCTGGATGCCCAGCTGTTTTCTATATTAAATGCGTTACAAATTACAAAGCAATGTTACTTTTTTCCATTTTAGTTTGCCACTGCCCTAGACGTCGGCTGCGGCTCTGGCCAGAGCACCTTCGTACTCCAGAACGTCGCTAACAAGGTCGTCGGCTCCGACGTCAGTCCCGCCCAGGTCAAGGAAGCGAACAAAGAGGCGGAAAGGAGAAGCGTCGACAACGTACATTTCAGGTAATGTAAGAAAATTTGATTCTGTTGTATTTTTGTGCTATTTGATGTTAAATCATATTTAAATTGTACGTACTATTATTTTTATTATTTTAATAAATTTTTATCCTAGCGTTGGTACCGGCGAGACCCTAGAAACAAACTCCTCTTCAGTCGACCTTGTTACCACTTGTCAGGTGATATCTGAACACACTTTACTACAAGGCAATATCAAATTATATCCTTTGTTTCCCCCTCAGGCCGCCCACTGGATCGATCTCAACCTGTTCTACGCTGAAGTCGACCGCGTGCTCAGCCCCGGTGGCGTCGTCGCCGTCTACGGATACTCGTTCACGGGGCCAGGGAGGGACGTCAAGTGCTGGGAGGAGGTCAAGGCGAGGAGAGAGCAAGTAGAGGAAATAGCTAACGATTTAAATTATATATTTCAACAGGGCCTTATTTCAGTTTTACGAGGAGACAAAGCCGTATTGGGACGCCAAGCGAGTTTTGGTCGATGAACAGTACAAGACTATTCTGCAAATCCCGTACGACGACAAAACTAGGTAAGCTGTCTCAGTGAATATTACTTAAGCAAGTAAAGCAGTCCTATCTCAAATCTGTTAATGAACTCGTTTGTTGCGCGCTTTTTACCCTAATCATTCTCTTTTGGTAGTACGGACGAAATATAAATTACGTTTGCTTTCTTGACTTGCAACTAGGCTAGAGAGAAAAAAGAGCAAGATTAATTTGATAATAAATAACCTCTGCTCTGTTGTAAGAAAGTTTTACAACTCAGCCCCGCAGGCCCCCACTACTGTAATTATACAAACATTAAATCATAAAACCTAGTCCTGGCAATAAAAGAGGCTTTCTTTTCTGGCTTTTGTTTAATATATGCATGTGAGTAGAGGGTTTCAAGGTGGAAGATTAAAATCACACTGGTACAACAGTTTTTGGTTCAGTGCCATAACCAAGTTAAATCATATGTCTTATTACTTAGTAGCGGGAAAATGCACAAAAATGGCTGGAGTGAACTGATTCTGTTCATATTTTAACCACCAGACCATTCTTTTTCTACACGCATATAAGACTTGAAAAAGTGCATTTGATCACGCAAAGCTACTATACTATACTCATGAACCTAAGGGTGTTTAGGTTCATGACTATTCTTTTCAGCGGTGCTTGTTGGTTGAGTAAATACCTTGAAAAGTTTTACCATTGTACATGTTATTGCCGAATTAGAGCGCTAATGCTCGAGTTTGACATCCCTTAGATTTTTTTTAAATATATAGTATGTGTTCTAAAGCTTTCTCGGTTGCATTTCGGCTCTGGGAATTTATGTTGCAATGAAACCCGTGGCCAAGTAAATTAAGCCTCTTGATTAAAATATGCATGTTACACTCATTAAAACAATAATGACTTTCTGAGAAAGACAAAATTCGGTTTAATATCTTTATTGTAGTGCGCTATTTTTTATGCCAGCTTTGCAAAAAAGCATGCAGTGCTTGTGCACTGTGCAGTACACGTCACCAAGATAAGAGAGTAAAAATCATAGAAATATACAGTAGTTGCTTAAATTATTTCATTTTTTTGTAAAAAGCATTAAACTATTATTTAAGAATGTTTTGTAAATAACGAATCCAACAAAATAATTAAACGTTGCTCCCTCGTATCTTATGTTATGGAGGTGCTTACTTGAAGCATTATGTCGCAGAATAGGGCCCGGCTGAATTTAGAGAAAAGGGAAAGGGAGCCCCAGCTAGACAGAAAACAAAAGCAGCCTTGCGGCCTCTTCCAAGCCTTCTTCTCTGCAAAGCAAGCCTTCAATAAAAGCAAAAAAAGTGAGAGTTTAAAGTGAGCGCACAAACGAAAGAACAAAACTTGATAGCTGGTCCGGAAGAACGGAGAGCAAGAAACATTTTCGTAACTTAGTTATTGGTACTACTAACTGTATCGCTGTAAATATCCTGAGAATGATTAGTATCCATAATCATTGCTCGCCTGCCATCAACGATATCAGGAATATCAGTGGGGTATCGTAACTTGGTGCATGGAAAGAACAAAGTTCTTTCGTGCATGTATTGTGTGGTCTAATTTCGGCGCAGTCTCAGCCATATTTTCAAAAAAAAATAGTCCGTGATCTCAGCTCAAGGGTGTTTAGGGGAGGATATGCGGCAAAACAGGTGACGTGAAAGCAATGGGTAAAAAAGAGCGCACGGCAGTCGCTCTTTTGAGGGCGCTCAAATGACGACTCCATTTTGTGCGTAAAGGGATCCAATCCCGATTCATCATTGATACTTTAAAAGACTCCGAAAATTGGTCCAAACCAGTACAGTGAGCTGCATATCTGAAGGAAAGAGACCAATGTGTTTACGAAATATGCACATTAAAATTAATTAAGAATGTGACAACAAATTAATTTGTCCGATTTCCCAATAGCAATCTTGCCGCGGGAACTTGATTTGCGGCGCCCCTGGCAGTAGCCCCTTGCGGAAATGATGCTAAAGCTTCTCACAAAACCTCCCCATGCCAGATTTTTCAGCCGATGAGTTTACTACATACATAAGATTTGCCGCATATCCTCCCCTACAACACCCTTGATCTGCTCACATCTTAGAAGGCGCCGGCAATCAATGACGTTCTATTATCTTTTTTCTGAAAAATTATAAACATATCATCGTTACAAATGTATTCATGGCAGTAGACTTGCGCCGTTTTTTTTAGTAAAATGTGCGCATAATAAAGTTAAAGTCTATCACTCCTTGTGCTCGGTTTCATAAAGTAAAAGTCCCCTCTCATCGTACTGTGAGCAACGCAGGGAATCGGAAAAGTCATCTCCGAATTTCTCAATTCCACCCCCGTATCATAAGCCTTATTGACCAACTTGTGGATGCAGTCCTGGAGCCTTCCCGTTGGACTCTCCATAATGGTGTCGAGTGCTTTCTGGATAAACCAGCTGCCCTTGACAGGATTTCTTATAGAGTAGGCGTTCTCCACAGTTGATTTCCAGACGAATGTGTCTGCAACTGATGGGATCACAAATGTTTCTGCAACTGATGATATCTCGTTTCCTTCCTTTTGTGCCGTGGCCGCATCAATACGACTTATATTGTATTCTTCTCCCCGATCTGCCTGTATAAAGAAGAATTTTGGCTTATCTCGTAGACCAGGGCAGTTTGTATTGTTGAATTGGTCCACAAGTTCTTCCTGGATATAATAGCGTTCTCTTTGAGAACCGTCACATAGGCTTGTACTGAAATACTCTCTGCTCCTATCGTTGGAACCATGAGCCAAGACGAAGATTGCAAGGTAGGCGTACTGACAGTCGGTGTGATTAAATATTAGTTTTACTTCGTCCAGACACTTTTGAACGTCCGCTTTGGACATATCAGCACACTGTTCCAGATGGAGATTCATCTCTTTACAGAAATCCTTAATCTTCTCGACATCATGCTCATTACCAGCTCTTTTAAAGCCGTATGATATCGTGAGACAGTAACCGACTC
>LR137644.1:0-15846 GCA_900659605.1 Tisbe holothuriae | reverse complement strand
CGCCATCATCCACCCGCCCACGTCCCTCCAGGGCCAGCAGCTCAGCTCAGGCAGCAGCCAGACGAGCTCCTCGGCGCCGTCGCCGCCCAGCTCGACGCCGCACACGCCGAGGGCGACGACGCCGATCCGGTGCGCGTTCCCCACGGGCAGCACCCCCGTGAAGACGATCACGACCATGTTGAATGCGGCCAATCGGATTACGATTGAGCAGAAGATGGAGGATATGAAAGGTAATGTATTGATGGATAGAAATCTACTTCGTTGTTCTACATATAATGCAAGTCTAGAATAGTAATGAACAAAATATTGTTGTTGTTTTGTAACTTTTAATTGACTGTAATAGTGATCTACAAAGCAAATATGTCTGGCATGTTCTCAAATTAATCATCCATCTTCTATTTTCCAGTCTCTGATCTAAAAGCTGAGCTGAAACGTCGTAACCTCCCCGTGTCCGGAGCCAAACCCATCCTCATTGAGCGCCTTCGAAACCATCAGGAGATGCAGCTGGCCAGGCAGAAATATCTGCCTCAGCAGCAACAACAACAACAGCAACTCCAGCAGCGTCGTGTCAGTGCTGGCAGCATCAAGAGTCGGAGTTCAAAGGAGGGGAGTCCACTGGAAATTGGTAAGGAAAATCAAAAAACGTCTGAGCTGGTAATATGTGTAGAATCATTCATAACTTCTCAGTCATGTAAATAGGAAATATAATACTAATAATTTATTCCTGGATGTAAAATGCGGGTACGTTTGAAAATCGGGGAAATTCCCCTGAAGAAGGTCGGACGGATTATGTCACTCGGAGGCACAAATGAAGTCGAGAAGAGTGTTTGAGAGAAAGGAAGAGAAGAAGATTCAAAGGAGATTGCTTGCCAGGAATGTATTTATGCGGGCGAGAGAAGACGAGAGAGAAAGTCTTGTTAGAAAAGAGAATGGATAGCAAATGACTAATTTATCTCATTTTCCAGGCACGCCCATGGACACATTCAGCAATCCTGGCACGCCCCAGATGGTCATCACGTCACAAGGCAGCCCCGCCTCCAGCAAACCAGCCCCAAGCACAGTAGTCCGGATTGCCAGCAAACCCGGCACGCCCAAGACCAGCATCGACTCGGACCTCACTCCGGACCTGGACTGCATGGACACGGACATTGCCACGCCCACAGCGTCCATCCCGCCGCCACCTCCTCCCCCGCCCCCACCGCCGAAGAAGGCGGGGAAGCAACCCAAGGGCCCGCTGACGGTCACCATGACCCCGCTAGTGGCGAGCACTCCGTCAGCACTGTCTTCCCTGGGCCTGCAGCTGCCGCAAGAGCCAGTTCCGGTGACCAGGCTTGGCCTTGTGAGCTCCACATCAGCACCGCAGCTGCAACAACAACAGCAGCAGCAGCCGACTGTGGTTCTGCTGCAACAAAAACAACCTTCTGTGATACAACAACAACAACAGCCTGTGACGTCATCATCAGGCGGGCTGACCATCACCCCTCAGCCGGCCCCTGTCATCAAACAGGAGTCGACGGCTGCGGAGGATCTCATTCGGCAGCAGCAGGCTCAGATTATGGAGCTGCAACAGGCCTTGCTCAAATCCCAATCAGAGCTGCTACAACAAGCAAAGTTGCTGCAGCAGCAGCAGTCCCAGCTGAACCAGGCCAACAACAATGGCGGTCAGCAGCAGCAGGAGCAAGCCCAGCACGCTGACAAGATGAGACTGTTGCTGTCCCAGCAGGCTGAGAACAAGCAGCTGCAGAGCCAGATTGAGGCATTGCAGGCCGTGCAGCTGAAGGTTCAGGCTCACCAGGCGGCAGTGAAGCAGACGTGGGGCGGTGCTGGCACACCGGTCGCAACGTCTGCTGAGGGCTTAACGCCGGTGACTCAGCAAGTTGTTGTCCAACAGCAAGCTCAATTTAGTGGTGGCCAGTCTGCTATGGCTCCAAGGCATCAGGTCGTGCTCAAACCGGCTGCACATGCTTTGGTCGACAGAATGATCAACAACGTTAGAAAGTACGTGCTAACAGTATAATTGTTTGAATATTACTTATGAAATTAACATTTAACCCACCTTCCAGAAGCGTTACCCCAACTACCATCACTGAGCTCCAAACCCCTTCTGCGACCACCGCTCAGAACCACATCGCTCAACAACAACCTCAAAGGATCTCTCAAGTACAACAACCTCAGCAGCAGATTATGACTGCTTCCCACAGCTACCCCGGCCATCTGAGTGGCCATGGTCATGCCGGGCTGAGTAGTATTGCTGAGGTGCCCAATGAGGAGGTGAAACAGGAGAACCTGGAGGATGTCATTAGTCTTCTCTTGCAGCAAGGTGACGGTAAGTGAAGTGAAGTCATTTTAACTCATTTATTATCAAAGATGAATATTTGAGCTTATAGTAAACAGTAGCTACAAAAGGTTGTTATGTCGTGAGAGACATCATATCCTGAATGTTATTTACACTGTATGATTAAATATTGCTTCTATGGTTTCAACTAGTTAAGTCATCAACAATTATGGAGTTATAGACTTATAGTGTAATAACGTTTTCCCCTAATTAACTTGCAGAAGTCCATGGTACCGGTGACCACTACCCCAACACTGTCGTCACCAGCAGCACAACCAACAACACCATTGCACCCCCACCGCCTCCACCACCACCGTGTAAACAATCCGAACAACACAACAACTCAACAACCAGATCTCCGCTGATCTCCTACCATTCGACCTCAGCGAATTCGACATCCCAGGCCTGGACGCATTCACACAACAACAGCAGCAGCAACAGGGCGGCCTGCAGCTCCTTGTGGATGACCCGTCACAGCGACCGCTGCCTCCGGACACCCCTGGTGGTGATGGTATGGATGTGGACAAGGGCGATTCGGACACCGTGGCAGCATGGTTGGACTCACTGCTGCCGACAGGGCAGCAGCAGGAGATGAACGGGAATAGCGTCATGATGGCTGCCTCGTCTGACCCGTTGATGGCGTCTTCATCCTCCGTCATGCAGGCTAGTGGCGGTGGTGGTGAGCTGTCCTTTCTGGCTGAGGACGCTGACATGAAGAATATTGAGGGTGGCATTTGGGATAAGGTGACGTGAAGTGTTTATCAAAATAAGGAATATAATGCTAATAAGTTGTACCTGTAATATGAGAGAGATTCAGCAACCACGGTGTAAAAATGCATTTTTGATGTAAAGAAATCTCTTCAGAGCTACAAAAGGTAACAGAGAGTAATAATGAAGATGGCAACAAGAGAAATATGAAACGACCTTTTTCACGCAACATTTTGCAAATATCAATAAATCAAGACCAAGGAAGAAATTAGATGTTGGAACTAATGTCACTGCACGAGCTAACCAAGCTTACTCTTCTTTCCTCTATCAAAAATGTTCGGAAGACCCATAAGAAAACTGCTTAATAACCTTTCTTTGCATTAGACGATGGTAATGAGAGTTCCGTTTTCTGGGTCAATTTAACAACTGCCTGTATGTTGAATCGTCTTGGTGATACGCTGAGGGATATTTTATCGTGAAATTGTCCCAAAAATGAAGAAGAAAAAGACGATCAACCAAAAACCTGAACAGACACAATTTTTGTACCAAGCATTGTATTTTTGCGCCTTTTTGTACTTTCAAATTGCCATGTTTTCCACTACTACACAGAAAAAGAACGTATAACGTATAGGTTAGGCTGTCACTTTTTTAATTGAAGAAATGCATCAAAATAATGTTATAAATGTTACGAATTCTTCCTTCATCTGGCTTTAAAAAGAGAATCCAATTTGTGCATGGATTTGTTATTTTCAAAAAAGACACTAGAGATTATAATGTTAATGTGAAATATGATATGTAAGCCAATTGTTCTTGAGCCATGTTTTGCCAGTTTTGGTGTCATATGATCTAATTATAAGGCATAGTTATACAAATTGGAAATATAAAACACATTGTGTATTACCATTACTAATTGAAGTATAGGTTTAACGAGTTTTTAGAACCGGTATAGAATCATGTCTGGCCGGCAGTAACTGAGAATAGGGATCCTTTTCTCAGGGTAACCTAGGAAAATATACTAATATAAATCTTCCTTGGTAGTAACTAACGATCTGTATTAATGAACATTGTTAATGGCAAACTCTTTAGATCTTTTGTCTGTTCTCTTCAGATTATAATTATTACAATATCACACACCCAGGGCTAGTAACTGAGCCTAGTAAGATTACACTAAGGTTCCGTATTTTCCTTGGTTCTTTTTCTTAACTTCAAATTATCCCCGTAGATGGCGCTTAGTCCCGGTTTTAAGCATATTCTTCCTGAAGAAGTCAAAGGAGGCCCGTGGTAAGTGGCGGCTTCTATACATTGACGGTCTATGTGCTTCTATATTACTTAATTTTACAGAAAATTGTTTCCACAAAAGTCCTCTCATACCTCTTACAATATTTACAATACAATGATGTAAACATCAACTTTTTTCCGTAGAATTAGCATTACCACAAACAACAACCTCATGTTACAAATTCGTTTTGCATACAAGGCGTCCAAAACGTGTAATAAAATACACTCAAAACTTTTTCTTCATTCTTTGAGAAAAATGATATTACGCGGACTAAAGCGAGACGTCCCCAGGGAATAGGGGCAAGATCAAGCATTACTAGAAATTACATTTAGACAAATGTAATCGACGATATATCGATACAGTAGGTGTTTTAAATTATTAAATGTACTTAAAAATATCGTACGTTGAAATGTAAATTACTAAAGCTAAATATAAAAGACAAGCTTTGGTCCGCATAATATACTACAGCGTTTTAGTCCGTATGAGACATTCCGTACACCGGAAAAAGTTACTTTTTCTTCAGCTGTGGCATATGATATGGTTTTCTTCCTTTGCCAAAAAGTAGCTGCCTATTTTCATTCAATTTTGGAGGATAAAAACGGGTTATTTTCTTCCTCTCTCTCGTTCTTGGCGAAACTCCAATTTGAAATAGACAAATTGTTTATGAAAGGATTTCCTGCGAAGGAAAACTTCTCTTTTTAAGGATTTCGTAAAAATATTATTCCCCTTCTTTCAAGTCACATACATCGATTTGGGTTTCCAAAAAACTTGGCAAACCTAGCATAAAGTATTGAGAAGTCAAACTTATGCTAGCATGCTTGAGAATTACAATTAAGACAAAAATAGCTTCCCTGACACTTTTCAATAAAAAACTTACTTAAACATAATATATTTATGACTTTATTATGTTAAGAGACAATGTTATGTTTTATGTTTTTGAAACCCCATTTCTTCTTCACCTTTCTTTTCTCTCTCACACCTCGCTCGTTTTTCAAATTTGGGAAAATATACATCCAATCTTTGCTAAGTTTGTTTGTCTAGCTGTCAAAGTTCATACTTTTGGGAAGGATTTTAAGGGAAAAGAAGAAAAGGGTGATTGAATGGTAAAATAAGAATCTGACTGACGACGATGAATAGTTAAGGTTTAATGTACTTAAAACTAAATATAAACACTTTGCTGGATAAGGATTTTTGGTGCGTTTTGTGTAAAAAAGTCTAATTTGTTCTGCTGGTATTAGACCCAGAGATATTTAAGCATTGGAATAATAGCAAATATCATTTAATTTTGAAGTTTTGCTTAGTCTGTGTGGCGGTAGTAATTCAATAATTCATAAATGTGCATATACACCGCATATTCTCAAAGCAGAAGCACATTATACCCAAAAAGGGGAGCATTGCCTCAAAGAGTTGCTTCCTCTTTACCAGGATCAGGGCTGCCAATTCATAACATTAAATGATTACAAATTGACTTTAAAACTGAAAAGTTTTGTCTAGATTCTAGACA
Source organism: Tisbe holothuriae (assembly GCA_900659605.1). Taxonomy (NCBI): domain Eukaryota; kingdom Metazoa; phylum Arthropoda; class Copepoda; order Harpacticoida; family Tisbidae; genus Tisbe; species Tisbe holothuriae. The sequence continues at coordinate 10,020 of LR137644.1, read as the reverse complement.
AGGGTTTAACAGAAAGAATGAAACAAAGAGGGAAATGAGTATATTCATATTATAAGTATATGCATACTATAATTACAATAAATATATGTAACAATTTTATATATTAAAGTAGAAACTGGCATCCCTGACACCCTCCCTCCCTTCTCTTCCACTTCCGTATCAGTGAAATTCCTTTTGCAACGCCAAAATTGAATGTACGAATAATTCATGCTAGACTTGCTCTGAATTTGTTTTGAAAACCATAACATCACCGAGGAGAAGAGAGAAAGTCCCAAATGTTGACATTGTAGAGGCTGATTTTCGTCATCTTATGAGAAAATTGAGTCTCTTTCAGGTGACAAATGATGGAGTAATCTATCAACACTCTGTGTCATCATCATTCTTTACACTGGATAGGGAATTTAGGGTTACATTTGTAATAGTTACTTATGGATAATACGGAAGCAGCACAATGCCAGTAAAGTTACTATTTACACTGGATAGGGACTTTAGGGTTACATTTGTAATATAGTTACTTATGGATAATACGGGAGCAGCACAATATCAGTAAAGTTACTATTTACACTGGATAGGGAATTTATGGGTTACATTTGTAATAGTTACTTATGGATAATACGGAAGCAGCACAATATCAGTAAAGTTACTATTTACACTGGATAGGGACTTTATGGTTACAGTTAATATTTGTAATAGTTACTTATGGATAATACGCAAGTAGCACAATGCCAGTTACTTTCAAATGTATTATTATAACATTACTTGCCAGTTGTGTAATAACAATGTTCCCTTTTGCTTAGGATCTTATTGGAAACTCTTCCCTAGGTTGGTAATAATAAATCATTGAAAAAAGTTTTCCTGGCATAACTCACACACACATACCCAAAAATAAAGGTGGAAAGAAAAATAAGTCTTGAAAAGAGTAAGCAAAGCTCAATAACGAAAGTGAAAGTAAACTTGTGTGTGTATTTCGTCATTTCTCCCACAGTTCTAAGCTACAGTGATCCCTCAAAAACCAGTGAAATAATTCCCGCCATTTTGTAGTAAATAGAGAAAATGACCTAACACATAAATTTTTTAATGGTCTGCCTCATGAAATTATAATTAACATGTATTTATATGTTAATTAATTAGATAATTAGGTGGAAAACTTTTATCTTCCGTTTGATTGTTTAGTTCTGACTTTCTCAGCAAGAAAATAAACCATCAAAACTCTTTCCCGCCGATCACGCAACCTCCGTCAAGTTCCGCCGCTTAGGCGGGAAAAGTTTCACTGGGTTTTGATGGTTTATTCTCACGTTACGCACGGGAGAAAAGAACAATGAAAAACTTTTTTCAATGAAAAACGCCTAATTACTGCATTAATTAAGTAATTAATGGGTCTAAATTGGTTTACATTATTACAGAAACAGTTAGGAAGGTAGTGGTATTGCAATTTTTGCAATATAAACTGTACAACCTTCTAAAAACGTTTTTCCTTCCTCCTGAAAAGTACTATATCGGGCGGGAAAAATTCTACTGTTTTTTCATGGATCAATGTAGTAAGGTGTATTTGTTTAATAACGGTTTAAACAGCCGTTTCCGTTCTTTTAATCAAACATGATATGAATCGGCAAGCATGGTCAATAATTACATACATTATAGGTTATTGTATTGCCTTGTATTTTATAAAAGTAATCTTAACATGTGACAAGCTTTTCCAGTATTTTTTGCTGTAATTACATAATTTTGCCATTCTTATTGAATAGGAGTGTAATTCTTGCAAACATGAGTCTGGACATGCATACAATTGGTGTATAATTGTGTTGATCAAACACATGCAAAATAGAATTGACATTAGCATATCAGCTGCTTGGCACATTAATGTCATTCTGTATAGTCAGATATCTCCTTTTGAAAACAGTATAATTTTTGTAAATGTGATTTCTTCCAGTTCAATGGCTGATTTTGCCCAAGCGCTTTTGTGTGAGCACGCGAAAGGAATATCAGGAAGACCATTATTATTAGTGTGATCATCAAGAAGGGGTTTTCACCGGGTAGGGATGACATATATTTAAATGTGTAAGCGTGCTAATATAACCTTAGTTTTAACAAACAATAGTTTTGGAAAGGAGAAAACTGAAACTAACCTGATTTAAGCCTAATCTTATACCAATTACAAATATATATTGCACAAGAAATAGTTCAAAATGGCAACCCTGCCCCTACTCTACATGCTCCACCGCGCATTCAATTCAAGTGCAGGCAAACCGGCAGCAAGCACACGTTTTAGGTCAAACATTTTGGGTCCGTTTATTTTGTGTGTTCCTTTTCTACCATTCTAATTGACAGTGAGAAACGATCCCAAGCTCTCTCAGCTCTACCCGTTTCGTTTGTTATTGACGAGAACAACATTTTAAAAGGGGCAAAAGACAAACTATTACCTCTTTATTCCCTCAATTTAACTGCGCGGGGGAAATTGAATTTTGAATTTAAATTCCTGAAGAAGAAGTAGAAACCAGATTTTTTTATTCATATGAATTCACATTTGAGTATAAATCAGATCAGAATATGTAGAGAGAGTAGCCAGCAGGGAGGAAATGGCTCGGAAACTTTTCTTCTCAAAATTCGCTGACCAATGAACCTGAAGAGACGGAAAAGAGTTCACAGTGGACTCTAAACCAGAATTATATTATAGCACTGTGGTTCATTGAGCTGTCAATGTTATACGCTATAAACTAAGTTAATTCCAGCTTTAAACCACTGTGTCAGCATCATGAAAAGCGGTTTTCACTTCCCTCAACTTTTTCCAAAGTGCCCCATGACTCAATCTCGTCAGAGAAAAAACGCCAGGAATATTATATCGTAAAAACCAACGAGGTCAATATTTCAAAAATTAGTATCCTTCGTTACATTATTAACTCCGTGGTTTTGAAGCCCATTTTTACGACGGGGCAAAAAGAGTCCTTAACAATGTGTGGTGGTTATTGTGGCTTTTGTGTCAAACGTTGGCAGATGCTTAAGCTTGCAAAGTCTGTGTAAAGTACTGCGTGATATAAAATTGTATGATAACGGCATTTTTTGGGAAATCTTTTCGGAGGCAGTTCTCTCCTCTCTGTAGTTGCATTTCTATGGCCACTTTAGGCTCAAAGTGTGAATACAAACGATCAAATTAACTCTCTAACTAACTCGCGCGAGAGGAGCTCTAAAAATAAAGTAAGGGGCACAGTGGGAGGCTATCGGAAGTATTTTTATTATATCATACTTGCTTATCTGCATATTTCCCATGAACATGAAATAAAACCACTGTGAGTAGGTTCTTCTGCAGTCACGTGCTTTTTTTAAAGTGGAAAAAATATCCAGAGAGGGGTCAGAGATAATAGTAAGAGAGGCGACTGAGGCGTTTGTTTAGCTAATGAGCTAATATACGACTGAGGCAGTCAGATGAATATTATATTCGGTGGGGCTTCTCCATGTTTTGCATTATGTAGAAAGGTCTCAGAGGGCAACAATTCAAACAATAGCACGTTTTTAACTCTTTCATTTTTGCTAATTGATTCTACCTCCCTGAGAATGGAAAATAAACCTCTTTTGTTCTTTTTAAAAACGTTTTAAAATGTGTCGCGTCTTCTTTTGCTTCAAAAAAAGATTTTGCCCCATCATTGTTGTTAAGAAATAAAAGGCGGAGCTAAAAGTCGACTCTATTCCAATTGAAAGACACAAATTGATGGCTTGCGCCATTCTCCCAATTTGGAGCAATTCTCATTTATTCCCAAAAACGGCGAAAATTGACTCGAGAAACACAGTTGCATCCACTATACAACATTTATATTGTGTGAAAGATTTGTGTTGTAATATGCTCCATTTATACACAATATGTCGATATGTAAACTGTCTCTGGTTAAACTGTTTTGATATAAATACGACATTTAGTTCCTCCTCACTGGAACTCACTGTGCAATGTAATGATGGTCAGCAGCCTTGTTAATCCTCAAGCGTGCTAACAATTCAAATTTCCCGCCCATTTCTCCCATACACATTTCCTGCTTGTCATTGGCACCTGCCTGGCAGCATCAAATTGGATTTTTCCCCCAAAACCACCTATTTTTGAAGATTATTATAAACACTTTAAAAGTGGAGCAAAATTTATACGGTTTTGTCATAAATTTCCCGAAACATTCACGAACTTATTTTTATTTAATCGCGTCGATCGTTTTGCATTTGGAATTAGATGCTAATTTTTATACTCCCCTGTTTTCCTTCCAAGAAGAATATTTATGACATATTTTAAGAGCATTTTTCTTCCAATATATACAGAAATGTTGTAAGAATATAACGTAAATATGCCACGGCCTCAGCTGCTTATGTGTGATCAAGGGAAAAAAGAGGAATTACCAAAGATTCTTAAACCAGATATAAATAATGCAGGGGTTGGATCTGCTATTACCCTCCTTTGGCCATTTAAGAAGTGTTATATTGGTGTCCCTAAGACGGTCTTATAATAAACATACGTGCACCAATTCTGTATATCTTTGCTCGATATCAGCCAAATATCGATGTAAGGAAAAGAAGGAAAACCGATTCTTTGCCCCGATGCAAATGAGCCACATATTCTTTCTTTCTCTCTCTCTTGAGCTGAACATTTATTTCTTTACTGATAATCCACATCATTCTGACTCACCCTGGCTTTCTCTCTCTCTCTCTCTCTCTCCTGATCAGAATGTGTGTATATGGAAGGAGAAAGAAAAGAGAATGTTGGAATTGAGTTTGCATCGATTATCGAAAAACTTTTCTTCCAGCTGCTGCTACTACTACTGAAGGAATGAAGGGGAGAAGCTGAGTTATGCTCCCAACACAGTGTACAAAGAAGAAAAAGGGTGAAATACCGTTTCAATTTATACACAATTTCCCCCCTTTTAGACCACTGTAACAGTGCATTGAACTGTACATTACAGAAGTTTGTGCAAAAAATGGATGGTGCCGCAAATGTGCGGTTGAGATATCCAAGCATTACTAAAGTAATTCCCCTCTTTCTAGAGAGTTTCATTAAAGTCAAGTTACATTAATATGTGTAAGTGTAACTTAGTCATGTGCATACCTGTTGATATCTGATCACTGGTTAAATAGAGACGTTAGTATTCTGCTCATTCAAATCTCTTCTCAGCAGGAGATTTGTACTAACTGTCAACCCTGATACCATCAAGAGGAGAAGAAGAAGAAGATGTCATATTTTGAATATTTCAAATAAATTATATCTACAATCTTCCTCTTACTGAAGAAAATCATTGCTAGTACTTTTACCAGACCATTCCCAATGAACTTGAAATATTATAATTAAAATACTCATGATGAACCATGATGACTACATGCATTATTTATAGGTACCAATAGATCGAACTCCAACCCCTTTTACCTCCCAAACTCCATAACATAGATGTCATATCTCCTGTCTAGCATCCCTGTGGGAGGTCAATGCTTGACAAGAAGAAGGAGGGATGACAGCAGGAAGGAAGTAAATTTGGCATGATAACCATCTTGGCCACAGCAGGGCCACCCTTATTGACAGGCAAGGGTGGGTGACAAAAATGTGAAAAAGGGGCTTTTATGGGGTTTGGTTTATTTTTCTTCTTCACACTTTGGGTTGTTTATTTTTATGACTCTGTCTGTCTGAGGGAATGAATCTAGATGGAGATGTTTGAAGATTGTTTGACAGGATGCAGAGAAAAATGTACAATTGGTTTGAATCATGAAAATTTAGTTACCATGTACTACCATGTGCAAAATAATCTAAATTATTTTAGGCTTTGCATGAGTTTCAGTTTGTTTGTATGATTAATATTGTGCATTTCTTATAAATATAAGAATTTATATTTTGTTATATGTTAAAGGGAAAAAGAAATTCCCAAATCCAGTCAGATATTTTTCTTGGTCTTTTTTGTTTATTGGGGCCGCCCGCTGAGCTCAAATGTGAGGTCTGGCATCTTCAAACAAAAAAGAAAGAAAAATATTAATAAAGGAGAAAAAGTTTTGGGAGAAGATTTCTTTAGTTCAAGGTTTCCCCTCGTTAGCTGTTATGGCATGAAAGTGAAATTAATAATAATAATTGAAATACGTTTTGCATGTAGAAGACCAAACTGACATTTCCTCCAAAACAATTTCTACTTTCTTGAGAAGAAGGCATTTTTTCGTTGGAAAAACACTGACATGAAAAAATGTGAAAAATTGGCTGGAAATCTGACACTTAGAGACATGCAATGAGAGAGAGGCTTTTGACCCCTTTTTGCACAGGCATGTTATGAAGGGATAACAGTGATATAGATATTACTAAACACTATTCATTTCAAACAATCTCATAAGTCTGAAAAGTTATTTTTTTAATATGCCTCTAGCTCTTCAAGAAAATTTGTCCTTGTTTTATTTTCTGTATATTATGAGAGACACTTTAATACATTATGCAAGTATATTTATAGAATCTTCTAAGTAATAGGATACTTAAAGAAACATATTCATTATTGAATGTTCAGTAAAACCGTGAATGCAGCATAAAGTAACCCCCGTGTTCCAGCCCATAGTGCAGAGGTATTACAGAAAAATTGTTGTAATAATTTTATTCCACTAAAGTGGCAATTATTTGTCAGAAGAAAACTTCAACTTATTATTGCAACATGTGTCTTCTTGGCCAGTGAGAAGAAAATGAGGAATGAAAAATATCGAGCTATGCACGCGAATTTAAGACATTAAATGCAAAACAAAGGCATTAAACAGTGTGTAAAATGTGATTTATGCAAAAATTCCGTGTTTGATATGCCTCAGTAACAATGCATGATGTTTTATCAATGGTTAATTCCGTTTCCTGATTTGCCTGTCAATCAAATTCGAGTTAGATTTTATGTCGAATCATGCTTTAGACGATTAATAATCACGCAACATTATTAAATATTGTTAATTAAAGTCTTAGGAGGATCTTTTGCAAATTAAGCCATGCTTTGACCGCATTCCAGAGTGTCACAATTTTCTACACCTTGAAAATTGAGTCCATTTTTGCATGCATGTTAAAACAGGGACCACCTAAAAGCCTTGGCCAAAAGTCCTCTCTCTCTCTCTCTCTCTCTCTTCAGATGAGGTGCTAATTAAGAGAGACCTTAAGACATTCCTTGTTCTCATGGAAAAAGATGCTTTGAGTTTTTTTTGCTCCAGAAAAAGGGATAAAAAGTTTTATGGCCAAAGGGAGAATCTGCTTTTTGTCCTCTTGACACTTTTGCGTGTTTTTTATGTTTTCAAAGTTGTTTGAAAGTTTAGACATATGTGGAATATGGATGTAAAGCATGTAAAATGCCAGTTAAATATAACATATATTTGTAAGCAGTAACTAAATTAAGTGTTTTTTCCTTATTTTTCTGCTCGGCTGCATTTTTGAAAAGTGTTGGAAACAAGTCAGAGAAATGAAATATAATCACTGAAGCCGACAGAACACAATGATTGCAGAAAATACTCGGAATCAATTTCCACCTAGACAAATTTTATTCATATATTCCCACAGTTCCAAAGACGGAAATTGATTCAAAATCTGACAAAACAAACACTTTTTGCATGTTTCCATTCAATCCCCAAAAGACATGCAAAGGCGTTGGCTTGACTTTTGCTCTATTTTTGGTACAAATCTCTTCTTCTTCACTGTAATTTACATTGTGCCTGTCATTGTCTTTATCACCTCATGTCATCACCTACTAGACCAAATACCAGGGTTGCCAAATAGTTGCCAAAGACTCATTTTTTTCATTTTGAATGTGTTTTTGACTAAAAATATTCTCAAGTGACTTAGCTCCTTAGAAATCTGAGCACAAGTTATTTGCAACAATAAAATCCTTAAAACTGCCTTCTTATAACAGTAGAACAGTCTGTTGCCCATATTCTTTGCTCAAACTGGCAACCCTGAACCCCCTTCTTCCCACTTCTCATGAGAAGAGTTCATTTTTTGCCCTTACCAGCAACAACAACAAGAATGGTCACGCCCTCTTTCAACGAGGAGGAGAAAATGGCTTATTCATACTCACATTGAAAAGGAGAGGAAAAAGGTTCTTCTAATGTGTGATCTTCTTCTCCCTCATATCTGGATTGCCAACGAGGGAAAGGTCATCATTAGCGTCGGAGAAGAACACCAGCATATATTCCTGGGATTTTGACCCTTTTCTTGGCGGATAGGGAGGCTGAATGTTAACAGAAACTTCTTTGTTAGAAAGATCAACATACAGGGTGATCCGAGAAAATGTATATTTTGACACCACCCTTAACTCCCATATAGGTGGACCAATCATGGCCTACAATACACCAAAATGTAGCCATTAGTGGGAAATTTGATAAAATGATGGTCTTTATTAAATTCATTGACATATTTTAGTACCAGAATTAGCCAAACCTAGAGGCAGATTTAGAGCACTTTTCATTTTCATGATGGTAAAATTGTATTCCTGTTCACGGACATTGCTATCTTGAGTGCATAGCTGTTTTATTTCAAAAGAAAAACTTGCAGTCTGCTTAATATGCATTGAGCATGAGTTTTGGGTAATGCTAAAACATTAATTAGGGTCATAAACACCTTATTATGAGTATTTGGTCATGCTTTACTTGAGACTGAGATAAACAAAGCAAATTCAAAAATGATGAAAAATGATGCCTTCTTTATGCCAGACCTTGGGGCTAGGATGTACTGGCAAGCAACTTTTTTGATTATATTTCTTAAACTGCCTTAACCATTATCTCTCATTTGCAATATAGAACACTCTTATTGGTCCTGACAAGCACACATTAGAAGGGAAGTACCTTATTATGCAATATGGTCCATTAGAAGCAAACTCTTGACTGAAGCAAAAGTGTCCTCTGTTTAGGACCTACTATAGGGTATTAGCATACTCTCAAACAAAGATTTTGCTCAATTTTCCTAAATTTCCCACTATTACCTTTAATTTGAGGTATAAAACACTTGTCTATGTCAAGTTAGACAGGAGTAAAGTGGGTGATTACTTTATACACTTTCTCGGATCACCCTGTATATTTTAGTATATTATTGTCAAAATTGTCAAATTAAACATGACAAAAATTTATCTTTACAGTATGTTTCAAGTTATCCCAGTGTTATAACAGTTATTATAGAAATAACGAACATTAGTATTACTATATAAGCTGTTTATACAAGTTATAAACCTCTCTAGCGATTACCACTCTTTCCGTGTAATAAGTGGGAGAAGTGGAACAAGGAGAAGAAGGATGATGAATTAACATGAAAGATTTGGAAGAAGAAGAAGAAGCTTAGGAAGAAATGACTAAAGCTGATGCTGTTAGTGGTTTTGATGTAGAGAGGTTTAATAAAACAAAGATAGGCTGTCCAAATGATAAGAAGCAATATGTGCCAAATATGTTTGTTCTAATTCTATAAAGAGCCTGAAGAAAGCATTTGAAAGTGTCCTTTACCTCTTTCGTACTCTTACAGTATCAGGGCAGAACATAAAACTTACGTTAAAAGTATTTGATGGCTCTTCTGAATAGCTTCAATTTTTTCTAGAGATGAACTCTTTTCATTTGGACAGCCGAGATGCGACATAATACACGTTTTTGTAAATTGAGCAATTTAGTACATTATTCACTATACTGTTAGGGTCTAGTTATGTAACAATGTTATAAAACCTCTCTAGCATTGAGAACAATAATCAAATCCTTCTTGGTACGTTTATAATGATGATAGATTCAAGCGTATGGAATGGACGCGGCAAAAGGGGGCAAAAACTGTCTAAAGATGCCCCTTCTTGGTCTTCTTTTTCTTCCTATTGTACAATGCCAACAACTTGTGTTTTTGCTCGTTTCAATTTAGAGCATGACCGTTTAATAGATATGAACACACAATAAGGAAATGCAAATTGTAAATCATGTTTTAAGGCTGGTTTAGGCAACATATGATGCGTATGAAATAAAGTAATTGCTACTTTTCAGCATGTTGCTTAAACCCTTTTTCATGTACAAGACTAAAATGCATAAATAGTAAACATGACA
>LR137642.1:2203-46963 GCA_900659605.1 Tisbe holothuriae | reverse complement strand
AATTTAAACTCTATCTTGAAACTGAAACTCTTTGTTGAAATTGAAACTCTAGATTGAAACTTAAACTCCTGCTTGACATAGAAACTCTCGATTGAAACTGAAACTCTCGATTGAAACTGAAATTCTAGATTGAAACTGAAACTCTAGATTGAAACTGAAAGGCTCATTGAAACTGAAACTCTTGGTTGAAACTGAAACACTGCATTGAAACTGATATTCTTGGTTGCAAAATAATTTATTTGTTGAACTATAATTGTAATTCATGCCTTGCCTAATTCAATCACCAATAAACTATCAAATTCAGTGTCAAATGTCCCAATAAATTTCAGTTTTGAATTAGTTTCAATTTTAGCTCCAATCTTAACTTCAGCTTCAGTTTCAATTTCAGTTTCAATTTCAATTTCAATTTCAGTTTCATTTCAATTTCAGTTTCAATTTCAGTTTCAGTTTCAATTTCTATTTCAGTTTTTATTTAGCTTTGACTTCAGTTTCTAGGCAAGTTTAAAAGTTCAAAAGATAGTAAAAAATGACTGCTTAGTATTTTCCTAAGATTTTCTACCTCGTCTCTACTATTGTAATACTCTATATGTTAGTTCATTATGACACAGCAGTTTCAGTTTCCATTTTTAATTTTACTGATACTTAGATCAAGTTATATTGGCTGCTTGCGGATATATTCAAAGTAGATATTAATCATATTTAATAATAATATGACATAGGCCAGCCATAGAATGATCTGAGATGCAATTGACCTTCCAATTTTAATCTGAGTATTAGTTTCAATGCAATGACAGTTTCAGTTTCAGTTTCTATAAAAGTTTTAGATTTCATTTGCATTTCAGTTTCTAATGAGTGTCTCAGTTTCAATTTCAATGAGAGTTTCAGCTTCAATGAGCCTTTCAGTTTCAATGAGAGTTTCAGTTTCAATGATAGTTTCAGTTTCAATGATAGTTTCAGTTTCAATGAGAGTTTCAGTTTCAATCAGGGTTGCCAGATGTGTCAGAGAGAAAAGAGCCAAAATTGGACTAAAATTGAGCCAAACCAAGCAAAAAAGAGCCAAATTTTTGACATACTAAGGAAAGGGTTAGGTAACCCCCTACCCAAAAAATTTGCCTTGAATTTTAGTTCATTTTTGTACATTTTAGGCCAATTTGGCAACATCTTGTTTTTCAACAAATTTTGATATTTTTGCCAAGTAATTTTTGACTGTGTTATGATTGTGTAAATAAGCAACCAAGGGCCGAAGGCCCAAAGAAAAATTCTGTCTTTTTGCAAATAATGATCTTATTAAGTAAAACTCTTGGGGAAATAGAGATGAGCCAAATTGAGCCAAACTGTTGAAATAGAGCCAAACTTTGAGCCAATGAGCCAAATTATATTTTTGGAGCCAAAGAGCTCAAAAAAGAGCCAAAATGAGCCAATTTGGCTCAAAAAGAGCCAATATGGCAACACTGGCGCTCAGCTTTAAATTCAAATCAATCCGTTTGGGGGAGGAGAATATAGTGACCCACTCAGCACAGCTAATGGTACAGAGCTCAGCTGAGTATTGTTTGTTTTGATTACTACCAAGCTGAGTGGGTCACGATTTGCTGCTCCCCCTTGCGGCCATATATTTAACTTGGACGGGCGAAATGTAGATAAGATAATAATACACGACCGATTCTTGAGGAGCAAAAACAAGGGTGTTCAAGTACTATAGATTGGAGAATACTGCTCAGTAATGCAGTACTTGTGCATGCTGCAAAATTATAGCCTGGTGAGGTTTTGTGAGAAAAGAAAGCTTAGGGCTAAGAAAAAAGGTAAAAAAGTGCACTCCTAAGTAATAAAATTAAAGTAGAAAAAATCATCAAGAAAAAATTCGATGAGTAAAATACGGTAGAATTCCGTCACCTGTCGTGTCTCCAGTCCATATAACTTAATCATACTTGAGCTAAAGTAAATAAGCCCATCAGGCATTGTCATATTTCTCGTTATCTGATTATCGAGAGCGGACGTCCGCTCTCGACAATTTCTCGAGCAAGATCGAGAGAAATCACAACGTTTGGACTAAGTACAATTCATAGAATATACGCTCTAATACAATTCAAAAACTGTTTTAATAAAATAATATTAATGATTTGATGATTTTTAATGAATACTTTAATATTATATAGTTAAATATTCATTATTATTATAATGCATCTTCCCTGACAAATAGCAAACATACCGTTTTACAGGGAGTTAGGAAGACAGTTACTGTATAACAGTATATAATTTAATTTTTATTAAAGTGACCCCTTAGTAAGTAAAATATTACACTATAGTAATATAACTATGCTTTAACTCATCATTTTTACTAAATTAATATTCATAATAACCTTCATCCTTCAATAGAAGTTAGCCTACTCTACCCTTTCTTGGGTGTATACTTAAAAAGAATAAATTTTATAAGAGATACTAACTTACTTGTACCATACAATACAATGGTCATGTATGTTTTAAGTCATAAAAACTTTACACTTCATTAGTTAACTGTCCTATTCTGTCTATTGTATGTTATGAGTTTTATAACAAACGTTGGTGCCCTCTCGCTCGATCTTTCTCGAGAAATTCTTGATCGTCCGCTTCTCGAAAATGCTCGATTGTTTGACTGAGAAATTTCTCGAGCGAACATCCCTGAAGCCCATCATGTTTCTTCGGGATTGTTTCAAGGTAATTGGCAGTTAACTACCCTAGTTACAGTTTCGTCTAAGACACTAAGACTTAACAACTAATAAAGTAAAAATAAAGGACGTTAATATAGCGTATATTAACACTTGGTGCTGAAAAGAACTTAGTTAGCACAAGTAGATGCAGTAGGACTAAAGTCAAACATCTTTGCTCTTGTGGTTTTCGGATCTGAGTCATCGGACTCACTGATCCGTGATGATCAACCTGTCCATTCAAGCTTGGTCCCACTTTTCATAACAGCGTAGTCGAGAATGTTAGCAAATATTGTACAAAGAGCTCTTGAATCCGAGTTTATTTGTCTTCTAAGCCATGATGATCTGAATAAACGATACCTGAACAATGTTTCTTAAAATACGATAAGAGGATGCATAAAAGACCTGCAAGTTCGGTGTTGAACTAAAACGTTTAAGTTCTAAGTAACTTCCCCCACTCAAGGAGGCTTAACTCGATTATTGTTTGAGCAGTTTCTTTCCGATCCAATAGCAAATTAGTAAAAGTGTTCTTACCTTGAGAGCCCGTGCCCATCAGAGTCCGAGTCGCCGAACTGGATTGCCAGGTTTGAGACTGCCTGCGCGACGCTCTCCGGCTTCATGGGCTCGTCAAAGGCGAACCAGTGGTTGCGAGCCTCAACGCGGGCCTCGTTAACAAGCATCATGCCTGAAAGCAAAGAAATACATGGTTAATTTAGGATATAACTAGGGCATTTTGGAACAAGGTGGAGCTAATAATTGTACCCAGAAAGAAGCTAGTCAGAGTCCTTTGAGTTTAAACCCGTAGCTAAACATTGAAGTCTTCTCCTAAACTACCCCGTGTACATTTCATCTTCAACTTCAAGGTATCTTAACAAAAACGGTTTGTTACTTAAGACAAAGTAACTTGTACATGGAAGCATAACTACGCTATAATGCTGTCTAAAATGCTAAAAGCGCACTTTATACCTAAACTAAATATTTGCCAGTGAAGAATTCCTAATCCTTAGCTCACCTGAGAATGCGTATCCGAGGTGTGATTCGATCTCCGTAAACTTCTCGAATCCCTGGGTCTTGTCCATCTCCACGTTAGAGTCGATCAGCTTCTCCTCCATCACCTGGAAAAGAAAACCACAATGAGATGATATAACAAATAATGTGTTATTTCACGTTTAAACGTGAGGATACAATGCTAGTAGATATGCAACGCGGTGACTAGCATAACCACGTGAGGTCGAAAATCGAGCTGAAGCCAACACAAGGGTGACTCAAGCTCCTCAGTCGCGCTCTGAATCTACATTGTCATTATGATCTTACCTGCTTGAGAATGGTGAGCGACGCCTTGATCCCCTTCTTGAGTGTCATGCTCTTGTGGTAGACCTCGAGGCACTGCTGGGCCTGCTTGAAAATGGTGAGCGACGCCTTGATCCCCTTCTTGAGTGTCATGCTCTTGTGGTAGACCTCCTTGAGGCACTGCTGGGCGCCCCCGGACCCCGACCCGATGGCGTCCCACTGGACGTACGTGCCGGAAGGTTCCATGTAGTACAGGCCGGGGCCGGTCTTTGTGTCCATGCCGGGGCCGGTCTTGGTGTCCATGCCGGGGCTAGTCTTGAGGTCCTCGCAAGCGAACAGGACGCAGACGACGAACGGCCTGGAAAATAATTTACATTGTTACAAACTGTACAGAAGATCCAACACTTAATGCACTGCGTATTCGGGAATGCTTGTATATTGTACAAAATGCCTCAAAACGCTGGGAACGATTGCAGAAGTCGTACCAGTGGCCATAATTGGGTTAAGACTGCATTATACAGGGTGTTTTAAATCGTGTACTATAAGAAACGCAATATAAGGCAGAAAACAGTTACTATTTTTAAAGGTAGGTGGCAGTGCAAGCTGGTTTGTGTTGGGAACGTGCGAAAACCGAAAACCGAAGTTTGGTTGATGTCAAGATAGTACAAATAAAGGTATGTCGGATTAGCACGGCTAGTAGGGGACCAGTTTTTTGCCGGCTAGCAGAAAGCAGCCCAGAGTGGAATGAACAGGCAGCTGTTTAACATTACTATTAAGTTTGGCGTCCCTAGGATACTTGGTATATTTTCTCAAGAACACCAGTAACAACTAATCTTACATTTGAATAAAACTTGTAATACGAAAAAAATTATATGTATTATTAAACGAAAAAGCTGCTACATCATTGCTTTTTTCCTTCTGCCTTTTCATCTACTTCTGCCACTGCAAGCTATAGGGTTGAAACATTCTATTTTTTCGTCCACAGTGAATTTTGGACCAAAACTTTTGAGCTTTCCTTTAGCATATAATATTGTGATGGCAAAAATGAGAACCTTGAGAAGCCAATAAAAATTACGGCAATTCTTCAGTAAAACCAAATTACATCAATAAATGCGCCTAGTTTAAAGTCAAATATTATTTTTGGTTCGTAATACCCTAAGATGACTATCATCCCTCGACTTCTCATGATTGGCTGTTGCCTTGGCTCACGTAAAGTGGCCTGTGATTGGTCCACTAGGTCACATGACTTCTAGAAAGCTTGTGATTGGCTGCCAGTGGCTCACGTAAAAAGGCCTTGTGATTGGCTGAAATGGCTCACGTAGAACCATTGAGCTAATCTAATACTACAGTAAATCGGTGAGCCAGACACATATTTCAGCTGTTGTTGATCGTTCGGAAAGAAGTTTAACGTGATCCGACCCACCTTTGAATTTACCCTCTTGGTTGATGTAAAAACCGAAACCGAAGTCGGTTTGCAAAAAGTCGGTTTTTGACACCAGGTCGGTTTTCTAGAATTTTGGCATATTAGTCAAAGAAAACGCCAATTTTGGGGGTAACTTGAAATTGTAAAATTGTATTTTAGGCCCTATAGGTAATACAGCTTCTTCCATATTATTTCTTGTGAAAGTAAGCTCCGAGAGAGGCATAGAACTACTGTGCATAATTATGCCATTCAGTAGCAGTGCATTTTATTTTAAGTTTGACATTGTACAGTGCTGTTTTAGTACATAAATCAAAAACCGAAAACCGACTTTTTCATAAACCGAAACACATATTAGATTAGCAAATTTATCTGATTTATCTAATTTATCTGGACTATATCTGGTGCAAATCAAGAAAATTAATCATTATTGGCCTTCAAAACAGCCATTTATTAATTGAAAGGCCAAAATTAACTGAAGTTTCTGAAGGCTAAAATAGACACATGAACCCAAAATTTGACAAAAATAATGGGCCCATGTAAAAGTACCAAATCTGCTCTGCTTTACTTCATAAGCACTTTAAAAAAGTCACGTTTTAGGCGTTTTGAGGCCCATATAATAGTACACTATAAAAGAAATGTCCTAAATCTTTAAATGGCGTTTTTTTTATTTTTCAGCATTTTTTGCTTTTGAAAATTGATTTTAACCTAAGTTTTGCATGACATTATCATGCCAAACCTAACATGCTCCTTTTTTTGGAATGAACCCCAAAATACCCGAACCCTTAAAAGAGGCATGGGTATTAAGAGTAAGCAGTAAAAAGGCCATAGGCCCCAAATAAAATTGTCCAATTTCCAGAAAATGTAGCTTATGTAAAAGATATGCATATTAGCACTAAATTGAGTCGCCATGTAATTTTGGCTAAGTAGCAACCGGCAACCAAGGTTACAGTTTTGGTAGAAAGGCCAAAATAGGCTTTTTTTAATATTTTTCTAGTGATCCCTTATTGTATATTTTTGGGCACTACCTTTCGGCTCATTCACTAGACCGCCGTGATCGCAATTTTCATCATCATGCCACTGGGGGGATTCGAACCCACGACCTTCTAGGTCGGAGTCGAGCGACTTGCAATCACGGCTACCACTGCGGGGGGAATAAACTTTGGCCGAAAATTCGGCATCGTTTATCAAAAGACCGAATTTGTTTTTCCTTAGACCGAAGTCATTTTTCCTAAGACCGAATTTGTGTTTTTCTTCTTTTGGCCGAAGTCAAAGATGCCCTTACAAGTCAAGTGTTCTAGTCGAATAAGTCTGTTATCCAGGCTAACATTAAGCATAGTCTCCCTAGGAAGAAGGAGAAACGCACTTGCATTACCATCAACTGATTCAACTCCTTTAATAATTAATGTAATTCGTCCTTTGAGTGCCAATGAAAATGCCACATTGGATGGATGATAAAATTACATATAATGATATTCCATGGGTTTAGGCATGGGAAACGAACAAAATATATCTTTCATAAACTTTCCTCTTCGCGGTTCAGCCACTAAAATAGTGTTATAAAGGAGGAGACCGTATTACTGCAAGGAGAGAAATTAAGCCCTTTCTTCCCTTTGGGTCCCTTTACTGCACTATATCTTGAGTAAAATATGCAAAAGCTAATTGCATACAATATTAGTTTAAATAAGAATGGAATATAACATTAACACAGATTAAAGAATATATATATACTATTTTTTTGATTAATTAGGCTGATACTCTACTTTTTGTTACTTACATCAGTTTTCCAGTATTTACTTTGGTTAAAAGAATTCGGTCTGAGGATAATTGAATTCGGTCTTATGATAAATATATTCGGCCTAAGGAAAAAGGGATTTCGTTCAAATGACTTCGGCCAAAGTATATCGACCTCATTTTCGGTTTACCGATCCCCAGCCCTATCCTTAACTCTACAATATAATTACTTTCCGAAATAGTAGAAAACAATGTTCTCTCACCTTGAGAGCCCGTGCCCATCCGAGTCCGAGTCCCCGAACTGGATGGCCAGGTTTGAGACTGCCTGCGCGACGCTCTCCGGCTTCATGGGCTCGTCGAAGGCGAACCACAGCAACGATAGCGTGGCGTCCATCTCCGTGATCTTTTCGATGGTTGTGGGCTCCATGAGCGTGGACGTGATTCGCTTCTCGACCGCCAGCAGCACGCCCTCAGAGGTCGACACGCCAACGGCGGTAGAACCCAGCTTGATCGCCTCCTCGAGTTGGGACCTGAAAAGAAACGTATAATGATCTAGAAAGCAAAAGGACCCGAATAATCCCCCATAAACCACGCAAAGGGGCTTCCTAAGTCAACTTAAGACGGCAATTACAAAAATGGACTCATTAAATCCCACTAATAACGTCGCTAACTTTTAAAATGGATCACTTGAATATTATTTCACTTACATTTTGCTTCCTTCCATCGCCATGTTGGTTCGTGAAGTGCTGCTGAGGCTGAGCTGAGGCAATGAGTGAATGAGGCTGGCTAGGCTGGGCTGGCTGTTGAGCGCCGCTTCTCCTTTCTTTTCTTTCTTTTTCTCTCTTTGCGGACGACGCTCTCGACGGATCGCGGCGCGTCGGAGTGATCTCATTGGTCGAGGTGACGCCGCCAGCTGCGAAGGGCAGAAATGGCAGCTCCGCCTGCTTTGGCTGCACCAGCAGCGCGGGCAGGGGAGAAACGTGTTCGCTCGCTGCAGGGATGACATTCTGTCGCAGTCGCTCGGTCAATTCCCAATCGGGGCTCCAAAAAGAGCATGTTATAAATATAAGAATAGTTAAATATTAAATTCACGGCTCCTTTTGAGTCATTTGAAGAGCACAGAATGAAGACATAAAGCCGATATTTGGCAACATTCCAGTTTTCGAAATGGGACTTTTTTAAAGAATGGGATCGCCCGCAGCCGCGCAGCCGGTAGAGGCGGAGATTAGCCGGACAGCCCGACTGCCCACGCAGCCGACCTTCAGCTCGGGATCAGGGACGCTAAATTGGAATCACTCACATGTTATTTAAGGAGTAAGAACTTATAAGTTATAAGTAATATAAAATCTGATGGCATTTTTTAGAAGGAAACTAAAGTGTTGTTTTGTCCTATACGTATAGTTGGTTAAGCATATTTATGAAGTAGTTCTTCAATAAAAAAACATTAGTTTGTCAGAGGTACGGGTGATTTAGGAACCCTACGAGAGCGTGCCCTCAGCAAGCTGAGCAGAAATGAGGGTGAGAAACGGTGAGAAATCGGAAAGAAGGAAGATCAGGGATTCCATAGGATTCATGCACGCCGTTACCAATGAACTTAGATCATAAAGATAAAAGGATAAAGCTACTATAAAAGGATAAAGCTACTATAAAAGGCTATTTGTATACTTTCCCTGCTATGCTAGTGCATCTCTTCTCTTCTATCCATCTCTTCTATCGCTACATGGAAGAGATGGATAGAAGAGGTAGATAGAAGAGAAGAGATGCAGTAACATACGAGCCTATATTACAACTGAGCCGTGCCGGTAACGCTCGCAAGTTGCCGATGTGGATTCACGAAACCTTGCTGCATTTTTAGACGATCAAACAAAAGATTTCCTCTCATCAATCTTAAATGTTTGCTAGCTCACACATTAGTTCAGATCCAGGTTATAATAAAAGACATACCATACCTTTGGTCCAAATCTATGAGGGCAGAGGGGGAACTGATCTGTAGTAATGTATATATAATATTGGATAATAATAATATTGTATGAACATACTGCCATATTGGTATCTTAGTATATTTTTTCCAAGACTGGTATTAAGAGTTTTAAATAAAGTAACAGGAAATGCAATGCCAAGAAAAAAATGCTAAGAAAAGACTATAGTCTATATCCTTGGATAAAATATTTTTTTTCATTCAAGACATGTCCAAGACCATCAGCCATGTTTAAAGAACTAGTTAAATAGTTCTACTTCATACCAAGAGCCTTGAACCAAGTATAAAGTGGAATTATAAAGAACAAGACACTATAAACTGCATAATCATAAAGTTTTAAACCCTAAGGAATTTAAAGCGTAAAACAATTTAACCACTATTTAAAAATCCCTGATTTAATTTGTAGATTTTATGTT
This sequence comes from Tisbe holothuriae, assembly GCA_900659605.1. NCBI lineage: Eukaryota > Metazoa > Arthropoda > Copepoda > Harpacticoida > Tisbidae > Tisbe > Tisbe holothuriae. The sequence goes on along the minus strand of LR137642.1, from coordinate 37,444 downwards.
ATGTTACAGGACTGAATATACTGTATATATTTACTTCACTCTTCTGTGTGAAAAATGCACGCAATAGCATTAGCCTATGAGGGGGACTATTACTTCTACGGTAGTAGTAATAGTCCCCCTCATAGGCATTAGCCATTAATGAACCAAAAGAGACGTAATGTATGGTTGTCGTTATTTGGTATGGACTGAATCAAGTTTGGAAATTCTTTCACATTGATTATTCGATTCTTAATCTTCATTATGCGATGTGCAATGTATGCCACAAACTCAATTTAACAAACCGCATTAATTTCCCCCAATAAAATCACTTCGTTTCCTCCTTTTCCCAAAACCACACGATTAATAAACCCATCGAAGCAGACTTCCCCCATAAAGCCCCCTTTCCAACAAGCGCATACTTTTGAGCAGGTAAACTTTTTCTACGATCTCGTTGCTCTGCTGCCTTCGTCTTGTTGTTGGATTCCCCCCTGTGACGAAACCGCTCAAGAACTTCTGCTGCTGCTGCTGCCTTGGCCACACCAGGCTGGTTGAGCAGAAGCATTCCAAGGAAAAGTAAGGCGCTCCTACCACCACCACTGCAGCTATCATCATGATAGAGCTCGATCTCTTTTGGCAGCAGATTTGAAAAATGTAAATTGTTTAAATTAAAAAGGAGAGGAAGAAGCCGCACGATTGCTCTGATGCGGTGATGTGAACGCGGGTTTCAAGATGGCGCCGTCAGCCGTGGACTTCCTCCCGGTCTGCGACCTCCTCTTCAACTTCATCTCGGTGGCCACGTACTTCTGCGACGTGGCCTTCGACGTCATCGTCGCCTACACCGCGTTCCAGTTCGACGACCAGGCGTGGTTCTACCTCTTCTTCTTCCTGCTCGTCTCCTCAGCCTTCCTCTGTCACGTGATCAGCATCAAGTGGTACGTGGACGAGGATGAGGAGCATCGAGGGCTCAGCACGGCGTTCGTGCTGTCGGTGCACTTTGCCCTGGGCGGGGTGTTCTGGCGCTACGGACGGCTGTTGTTCGCCCCGATTGATATCAGCGTCGTGAAGCGGGAGATGAGCTGCCTGAGCATCATCCGCATGGTGCACGCCTTTGTCCAGTGTGTGCCCAGTCTGCTGGCAAAGGGATACCTCATAGCAACGTACGGTGAAGGTGGCACAGCTACAACAGAGGGGCATCTGCAGATTCTCTACGTGTCATCTGCGCTATCTCTGTTTAGCACCTGTTGGGGTCTCGCTTCGTTCAACAAGAACATCCGGCCCAAGACGATGCACAGACTCATTTTGACATGGATCGGTGTCATATCGCAGTTCTTATGGCGGCTGGGGACCGTGAGTGCTCGGATGCTGGCGCTGGTTCTCTATGCGTCCGTATACCACGCATGGGTGCTCGCTTTCGGCTTCCTGCATTGGCTGTGCATGTTCCTCTGGCTGCTATTCATGAAGAAGAACGAGCAAATCGTGATCGGTGTTAGCAGAAGTGGTGATAGTGACACTACCAGCGAGAGTGACAATAAGAGTGAGGGCCAGTCACACAAAGGCGGCTTCACAGTCAAGACTGTCGTGAGCTGCACTCTGCTGTCCGTCGTCTACATGGTGGACTTTTTAAACATTGACACCACGCCGACGACGATTCGCATGGCGCTCTACTACGCAATCGTGCTCATAGAGAACCTCCTGCTGTTCTCTCTGTGGTGTGCGCACATCCAGACCACGCTGCAGTACACGGTGGAGGACCGCGTGCGCGCCTTCTTCTCCGCGTTGGCCCCGTTCGCGGCCGGGGTCGTGTTCATGGTCTTGTACTACAAGGTCTTTCATGTGTCCAAGACAAAGAGTGTCTCGGGTGGTGGGAGTGGGTCGAATGGTGGTCCCAATGGGACTAGGGGTGGGTGTGGTCGCCCCGGGGTGCCGAATGGCGAGACTGTGTTTAATTGTGCGCTGAATCCAGCGTTAAGGAAGAAAAAGAAGATTCCGCGGCTCATACCGCCTCCTCCAGAGCAGCAGCAGCAAAAGTCGACGACTGCGTTCTGGAAGGAGCCTTTGCCGCTGGAATCTGGAGTGTACGATGGCAGCCCTGAGGGGCCATCTGGGAGTCAGTTAGGAAATGACCGGTTTGACTCAAGTGGGGAGCATGGTAAGGCGATTTTGCTCTCTTTAGGTGGCCGTCTGCATGGTTCTCTACCCCTCTTCCTCCTACTCAGCTCAGGCAGGCCCAAGCAGGGGAAGAGGGGGAGAGCACCATGCAGACGGCCACCTTTTGGAATATTGGTTTCATGAAGATTTCTGTTTCAGGTGATATTGACTCCGCCGAAGAGTTCGACTGGGCCGCCCGTCAACAGCAGCCACACCCAGGCCGACGGAAACAGCAGCAACAGCCATACCCTGGTCTGCCAGTACAACAACCGTTCCCGTACAACTTCCCACCTCACTCCTATGCAGTTCCGACGAGAAATGGCATCACCACAGAGACGCCTCTGTGAGGCTCTTAGATTATTATAGAAATACTGACACATAGACTGTTTTATGATATCAGCAAGAATCAAAATATACGCTGCGCTTTATTGTTACTTTTTCTTGTTGAACTTTTTCCCTCCCTTCTTCTTGCCCTGGAACTTTTTCTTCTTCCGTGGCAGCGGTTTTCCACTCTTCTTCAAATCACTGTAGTCACCATCATCATCCGCTTTGCGCTTTTTAGCCGCTCTAGGCCCCTGCTGCGGAACCTTCTTCTCAACAGGGATCCTGCCCAGGAGCGTCTGCTCCCACAGTGTGGCGCCCAACGCAGTCATCTCCTCCCCAAAGAAGCTCACTCCCTGCGTCATCGGCGCGTCCTCCTCATCCACGCACATGGCGGCCTCAAACACTCGGAGGTGTGCTCCTCTGATGCGAACCAGCGTCTCCTGCACCTCCGCAGTCTCCTCGGGCGCGACTTGCAATGCCAGGATGTGCAAGGCTTTGACCATCCCCTGGACGAGGTCTCTGGACACGTGGCGCTTCCGCTTGACCACAATGTCGCAGGCGATCTTGCAGATGACGCCGATGCTCTCCGGCGGCTGGTTGATGTCTGTGTGCAGCACGATGCGGTGGAACTCCTGGATGAGCTTGGACGGGTCGAAGGTGATGACCTCGCCGGGGCCGGTGAGGATGTCGAAGGCCGTCTCCACGCACAGCAGCTTGTTCTCCACGCTCATCTTGGGCCGCTGCACGTGCTCCGTCAGCTCACGCAACAGGTCGTGGAAGAAGTCAATGTTGATGAGGTGGACGAACTTTGAGATTGCCTTTAGACACGGGGCGAGCAGCTTTGACTTGAACGAGTCCGACGATTTGAGCACCCGGAACAGCATTGCAAATGCGATTTTCATGCACTCTGTGAAGAACTTCTCTCGTACCCGCTTTCCCTCCTCGCCCTTCGCCTCCAGCAGCTCCTTCTCCATCTTGGCCATGGCCTTCTTGCGCTTCCGCTCCTTCTTGGACGGCGCCTGCTGCTGCTTGAACTTGAGCTTCCTCAGCCGCTGATTCTCCTTCTCCTCCTCAGCCTCGCGTTCCTTCTCAGCCTTCAGGTCCTTGAGATAGTTGAGGCGGATGGCGGAGAGCGTGTACAGGGCGTTCGGGTGGATGCCGTAGTTCTTCTTGCTCACCATCTTCTTGATGCTCTTAACAACAGTCAAGGAGATCTCACCCTTCCGATCGCCCTTAAAGACGGACTCAAAGGCGTTCTGGACAATCAGCCTAACGTCCGCCTCCCGGTGGTCCAACAATGGCGTCAACAATTGCACGATGTTAGGCGCAAAGTTGAAGTGCGGATGAGCCACGAGCACGGATGAGAGACAACGCAAGACGTGTTCCCGCATGGGGTCCTTGTTCTTGGTAGCGGCCTTCTGCCCGGCCTTGAGGCGCGTCTCCAACGCCATTAGGAATGCCTTTGCATGCTTGAGCACGGTCGCCTCAAATCCCTGCAGCCGCATCGTCTCCTTCTTGAGGACGACCTCGCCACCGACTGCGTTGTGGTGCGCGATCTTGTAGTTGGGGATGATGTCCTTGAAGATCTCGGTGAGCGTGGCTGAGACGAGCTTGAACGAGGCGTTCTTCACGATGGCGGTGGGCTGGGTCAGCATGTTGATGAGCTTTTCAAGTAAGTAAAGGCGCTCTTCTGGGTCCTCGAGAAAGTTGCTGGCCATGCTGCCGACTTGAACTTTGAGCCTGGATAGAATCTCCTCACGTTCAGCTACAAGCTGAAGGACTGTCTTGGGCTCCAAGTCTTCTTCCTCCTCCTCCTCTTCCGATTCCTCGTCTTCGCTGTCTTTCGAGCCAATGCCCTCGTCCTCTCCTTCCTCCTCCTCGTCGCTGTCCCGCTCTGCCACCTCTTCTCCCTCCCTGAAGATGATGCCCGACTTGGTCTTGATTGGCAGCAGCCCCTTCTTCACCTTCTTGGCTTCTTGGCCCTTGGCAGAGGCCATGTAGTCGGCCTCGAGCGCCGCCAGCGGCCTCTTCCCTCCGCCGACCTCCTTGTTCTTGTTCCTTCCTGCGAGCAGCAGGGCCTCTTCCAGCCCCATCTTGTCCTCCTCGTCGGTGAGCACCTCGTCCTCATCCTCATCCCTGTCCTCGTCCCCCCGATGGAGTCCATTGGCCCTGTTCTCCCTCTTGGCCTTGGCCTTGACGGCCTTTGCGACCGTCAGGTGTGTGTTGTGGTAGGTTGAGTTTGACTTTGGCTTCAGCTTTCCCTTCTTGACGAGCTTGTTCCTCTTCTGGTTTCCCCTCTTCACGGTGGAGATGGACCTCTTGGCGCCGCCACCGCCCTTCTTCCCCTTGGACTTGACCATCGTGGACGCGCTTTGGAGGGAACTTGGGGCACTTACTGGGTCGTCGACTTGGCCGTCCCAACTCACACGTGAAGATTTGTTATGATACGCCAAATACGGCTGACGGGGAGAAAAGGGGGCAAGAAGGAGGAACGGGGAGAACAAAAAGGAGCAACTTAAAATGAAAATTAAGCAATTGAATTTAAGCAAAAGGGGATCCGCGCAATAAGATCATCATTATTTAAAGTGTGTCATTGAAATTAATGCAGTATTTGCAAGATTTCAACCCTATTTAGCAGATATAAATACGTTTAAGAAACCCTTGGCTGAGAACTTGTCTCCCCTTCTGTTTTCAGTCCCCATGCACAGATCTCGTTCAAGAGCTGTTTTGAGATCTCTAAATCCTTTCTACTCCGACTTTGAGTATACAGCCTGAGGCTCAGGCTATATACTCAAAGACTCCGACGACGACGACTGAGACTGAGCGCCGTCAAATCGAGACAATCATGACATCTTCAAGAATCGGCTGAGGCAAGATTATCTTTCAACTTTTCGAGACCACTTTGACAAGGCCGTTCTCCATGAAGCCCCACAAGTGCTGACCGACCCCGTCCCCATCGGACTCCCCCGCCCGCAATTGATTCCCCACCTCCCCCACCAGCCGCAGCCAGCGCCCGACCCAGCCTGGGCAGGGAACGACGACAACCTCACCATGGACGCCGCGGACCCGCTCGTCGACCCCGCCACCGACCCCACCATCGACCTCGTGGCAGCCAACAGCTCTATGGCGGACCCAACCGTCCCCGGGGGGATCCCAATCGAGTCCGCCTGGGGAAGGATGTGGGTCGTCATTATTTACATATGGTATGAATGATGAAATTACTGCAAGACGCAATGACGCATAATAATGCAATGTTCGTTTCAGGTCGCTGCTCTCTCCTTACGTGACGCCCACCCTCCTGCTCCTGTTCGCGTTCCCCGTGCTCATCTGCCTTGGCATCTACTTCTCCGCGTTCTGCCTCTACCTCTACCGAAGAGACCCCGTGGGCACGGTGCGCAGGCTGCGGAGAGTCGTGATGGAGGAGCGGGATCTGCTCAAGGCGGGGAGGGAGTTTGTGTCCACGCTGTGGGATGCGCAGGGATACGTGTGGCACGGATACGAGGTAGAGAACGTCAGGTGACAGCATAATCGTATACCTAAGCATTTCGTCTTATAGGTCGTTGGCATGGATCACATTCCCGACGAGGGCCCCGCGCTCATCGTCTACTACCACGGCGCCCTCCCAGTCGACTACTACTATTTCTTCGCCAAGGTCTTGCTCACCAAGAAGAGGATCATACATTCCGTCGTGGATAGGTTCGTAAATTGTGTAGTTATGACAATTTAATATAATAACATGAACTGTATTTAGATTCCTGTTCATGATACCCGGCCTCAAGGAGTTCCTCACTGCTTACAACTGTCACTGGGGAACGGTCGACCTCTGCTGTGAGGACTTGGCAAACGGCCACCTTGTCGGGCTCGCACCTGGGGGTGTCTACGAGGCGCTCTTCTCTAGCAATAACTACGAGATTCTGTGGAAGGATCGAAAGGGAATGGCAAGAATCGCATTAAAGTCAAAGTAAGATTGAGAGGATTCCTTATCACTCCGAATGCAATGAACTAATGAATCTTTATTATTTACAGGTGCAAAGTCCTTCCAATGTTCACAGCCAATATCCGCGAGGCCTTCCGAACCCCAAAATTCCTTCAGAGAATAATGGAACCCATTTACAACAGAACAAAGTACGAAAGAAAACTTTTCCCATCAGGCAACTCACGATCAATCTCCCTTTCAGGCTTCCAGTGATGCCGATCTTTGGCGGCCTTCCCGTCAAACTGACGACCTACATCGGGCCCCCGATCGAGTACGACCCCGAGACGACCTCAGTGGAGGAGATGCGCGACAAGATCCGCGACGGCGTCAAGGCGCTCATCGACAACCACCAGAAGCGGCCGGGGTCCTTTGCGCGCGCGCTGTATCAGCGGGTGCGCAAGGAGCCCTCGCACGTGTCATAGCAGGGCGCGGGGGGAGACTGGGATGATGAGGAGCAAGGCGGCGGCGGCGAGTGCGTGCAGCTAGAGGATATGGCAGAGAGTAGTGATGACGATGAAGAGGGTGAGGAGCAAACGCCATTGCTGCCGTGATATTAGGCACCGGGCTCTCAAAGAGCACTACAAGTCAAAAGCCTTCCTCAAGTCGCCGATAAAGCGCAATGTGTTCAAACGTGAAGATGAATTCCCTAATGATTCCCCTTCTTCTTTTTCTCGTTTGAGCGGTTGATCTTAAATTAGTTTAATGTCCCCTTTTCCCTCCACACACTGCTTTACAAACACTATTTTGTATCTAATTGAGATTTTAAAAGTCAAGGCATTAGTAATTTTAGTCACAGAGTGAACCTGGTCAAGTTTAAGTGTCAGACAAAAATTAATTATCAAATGTGCATTTCGGATCAAATAAGTGATTATCATTAATCTAGTGGTTTTTTCATTATCCAAAATGAATTCTATATATTAGTCAACAAAATTTTGGACGTGCACTTTTAATTTTCAAACTGCGTACCTAATACTTTTGTTATTCCAAAGGATGTTTAAATTATTTACTTTACTGAGCGCAATAAATAAACGTTGATAAGCCGCCAATCATTTGTTAACATCTTAGATTCTTCATCTAATTAAGGCTACAATGTTATTCCCATATAAAAAAAGAGAATATTAAGTATTAGCTGCCAATGAATTACTTCAGCCTATTAAATATAGTCTAGTAAAATGAAAAATAAATAACGGGAAAACATTCAGAGTAATTCATAACCAGAGATCAATACAGTGCCTAGTTTACTGTACGGCATTATATTCATAACATTCCTCCTGGCCTTTTTGAAACCGAGATTACTACTGTAATATTAATATTTTTTTCACTATTGTAGCTGGTTAGTGTACTCGTTTTTTAGAAAGTAATGTTTGGCGAAAATAAAGTAATGTTTAATGCCCTACTCATAGGTAATAATAAGAGATTTTAGATTTACCTTTGGTAATGTTCGAATGTTCCCAATCTTTTTTCTGTTGGACAATTTTGTTCGAAATATGATGTCTCCCCTGAAAACTGCAGTGTTATTTTTACGACGAGGACGAGGTTGAGCCTTGGTAATCAAAAAAGGTTAAAGAGTGAAGTAAATGGCTTAATATTGGGTCTGATTTGAGTCAATGAGGGATCAATTAAAACATTAGGCCAAAAACATTCAATCCTTCAAAGGCAAGTTATTTTTTTATATGTGACAGTGGTATCATTACCGTGCTTGTATCTGACACCTGTGTGCTCCAAATCATGTCCCTCTCTGCTGCCACAGTCCTACGAAATGAGCTGTCCTTGCACTTCCCTGACAGCCCGGGCCCGGGGACAACCCTGGCACTCGTCCTGCCAGACACGCTCAACTCCTACCAGCGGTTGCAGCTGCACCAGTTCGTGCAGACGGAGCACAACGCGCTCACCACCTTCTCCGTCGGCAGCGAGCCCAGCAGGAGGATGATTGTGGCCAGGAAGGACGCCGTCAAGGATAGTGTGGTGGAGGCGCAGCAACCCAAGGAACGCCCTCCCCCGCCTGCAGAGTCCAGAGGGCGTGGCAGCCGTAGGCCGAGCCGTGGCGTCTACGTGCCACCAGGAAGAGCTAGAATGGCTGCTCAAGCAGCAACAGCAAATCCTGCACCGGGTATCCTGACATTGGAACAGGCACACGAGGCGCAGATGCGGCTAGGGCCAAATGTCAAGTACGAGTCGAGTGCTATGGACGTCATCCCGGGAGAGGAGCTTGTCTTGGACGCGGACACGCCCCCGGAGACCCCCTCATCCACCTTCGAGAATAACATCCTGGAGGTGTTCGACTTCAACTCGGACCTGACGACGACCGACGTCCTGAAGGCGTTGCAGCCGCTTTCAAGGCCGAGTTTCGAGTTCCGTTGGGTGGACGACACGCACGCCATCCTCATCTTTGAGACCGAGGCCATGGCGGAGGCTGCGCTGTCCAGGGAGTTTGTGGGGCTGAAGCTGCGCCCCTTGGATCAAGGGTTGGACGAGTCCAAGACCAAGGCGGACTCGTTGGCCTTGCTAAAGCGCCGTGTTCCGTTGCCCAGGCCGGAGACGAGCACGTTGGTGGCGCGCCGGATGTTGTCGGGTGCGCTAGGGGTGGCCATGCGCATGCCCAAGGAACAGGAGCAGAAGGAGCGGGAGAGGTTGGCCAACGCCAAGGAGATCAAGAAGCAGCAGTTGGAATAGAAAAGAAAATCTAAAGTACTCGTGTAAGCAAGACACTTTAATGTGTATTTCAGGTCTTCCTATCTAGCTACAAGTGCGAATCGAGATGCTAATGGGCTAAAACAGAATACGCTTAATGAGACAAATTGTGAATATACAAATGAATTGAAAAAAAGCAGATGTCAGCATCTGACCAAGCTAAAATAAATATACAATTTATCGTTCTATAAAGCTGATTGTTGCAGTGTGTGCCTTAATCGCAAGTGCGCACATGTGCACAATAACCAGTTCCTGTTTGACACCCAACTAAATTGTTTCACTTAACAGCTAACCCCTCCCTCAACAACACTAACCCGATCATGGCAGACGCGGCCGCCAATTTCCTGAAACACTGGGATGAGCTTCAACGGGACCCGGATCCGAAGCGAAAGGCTTGTTTGTATGTTCTCATGGCTAACTACTGCTTAGAGCAGTTAAAGGGTTCGGAAACAAGATGTCAAGCAGTTACTCCACCGAAGGTAGTAGCATAAAATATTTTCGATTAGATTCCTATTAATAGACTATTTTATTGCTTAGGCTACTTTAGAAGCCCAGTTTACAGCTAAGGACTTCTCCGCGTTGTACTCAAGTTTCGAAGCTCTATTTCGGCAATACGTGTTTGACAAGACCATGACAGTGCGGGAACATCTCAAGGTTGGTCGAAAAGACTACGCTTACCCGTTGGGGAAGTGGGCCACAGCTACGGCTCCAGTTCGGATTGACCTGGCTGGAGGATGGACGGACACGCCCCCAATTTGCATGGAGTTTGGAGGGAGTGTCGTGGGCGTGGCTATTACTCTTGACGGAGAAGTATGCAAGAAAATCGTTTATTTTATAACTTAACCACCAAATAATGTAATCTAGAGACCCATAAAATGCTCTGCAAGACGAACCGACAACCCCGGCATCAAACTGCGTCTTCAAAACAAGCACAAATCCGAACAAATCGTGACCATCCAAAGCATTGATGAGCTGAGCGACTACCACGACCCGACGACCAAGGGTGCGCTGCTGAAGGCCGCCATTGTGGTGTGCACGGACGCGAAGAACGTCGGCACGTCCAAGAATACCACTTTGCAATCCTACATGGATACGGTTAGTAAGGAAGTCGGAAAAGTTTATCATAATATCCCGTTTTTGCTATTGTTTTCCGATAATTTATTCCGGTGACCTTTTTTGTGATGCCGCTTTTTATGAACTCGGTTTTTGCAGTTCTTCGGTTGCCAAGGCTTGGAGATTGCGAGCTATTCAGGGTTGCCAGAGGGGTCTGGAATGGGCACGTCGAGCATTCTGGCGGGGGCAATTGTTGCCGCGGTGTGGACGTGTATGGGAGTCACATTTCAGGATGAGGATGTCATTTATGCAGTGAGTGCATATTTTACGTCATATTCTCGTATAATACTCGACTACTCGCCAAGGGATAATAATTAGTGTCCATATTAATTATACAAAAGGAAGCTAATAGTCCCACCTGGCATTAAACAGTTTACCAATATTGAAGTTTTAAATGCTAAAGTTAATTAATTTGTATAAGGTATTACTTGTGGAGCAATATTTGACCACCGGTGGCGGTTGGCAAGATCAGGTGAACGGGCTCCTCCCTGGAGTCAAGCTCGGCTCCTCGGAAGAGGACTCCGAAGGACGCCTCCGAATCCAATGGCAGCAGGTTCCGCTATCCTCCGAGCTACAGCAGACCTTGGAGGAGAGAGTCATCTTAATCTACACAGGCACCGTACGCCTGGCGAAAGACCTTCTTATGGTGAGAGAATCATCAAATCTGTACTTTGCGGCTATTTGCATGGCAAATATTGACATGTCTGTTGTTTATTTATTCCCGCTCCAAATGTATTCAAATATTGTTCGTACTTTCCCCCTAGAATGTTCTCCACGGTTGGTACAGTGACGGCGGCCCCATGCGAGAAACCATGAGAGCCAACGCTGACCTTTGCAACAGCAGCTTGGAGGCCTTCAAGAACGGTACATTAATTTTGCATTAATCTCGTGGCCTTTGTAACAAAACTTGCTGATATTTTACAGGGAACTTTGAGAGAGTGGGGCGCGCGTTTGGCTCGTATTGGCGGTGCAAATGCCGGATCGCAGAGAGCGCGCTGCCAGAGGCGCTGCAGCCGCTTTTTGCAGCGCTACAACCGCTCGTGGAGGGAATGGTAATTATGACTAAATAATGAGTTCGATATCGGATCCGATTTTGGCACCAGGGACCAATTTAGATTAATCAATCCAGTGTGCATGTACGCAAAAAGGAAAGTCTCTGTTAAAGTGGCTTTCTCTGCATGTTGCTGCTTATCATGCTTATCTCCACTCGCAATCTCTTGTCCAGTTTTGCAAACAAAGTCGACACATGGAGATAAGGTACCTGTGTACCATACATGGAAGCAAGCGCTCTTTTCCTCTAGAAAGCAACATGACCGTACAGGAAATGTACTCTGTTGTCGATGCATTTAACTATTTATAAATGCATGCACACAGTGCAGCATATGTGAAAAAAACACCAATTCCACTTTGTTTTAACTGTGTCCTTTAAAATGACACGCTGCATGGTGCACCAATGATCCTTTGGGGTTATAATAACAGCCCACCCGAGTATGTATACCATGCACACATATCTGCGGGACTCTTCTTCTAAATACTGCGCCAAAACTTTCCTTATTTTCAACTTGGAATATAAACTAACTTCTCGTCGACATTTACAAAAAGAAAGTCTTGAAGGAAGTGGAAACTTTTCAAATGATAAAACCTTCGTCGTGTACAAAATCTCTTAAATAAGGTGACATTTATATTTTGCTCTTTTCATGTACAGGCCCTGGCAGGAGCTGGCGGTGGCGGCTTCCTTGTGGCCTTTATCAAGCAAGGCCAGACCTTTGAATCCATATCGGAAGGCCTTCGGAAGCAAGGATTCGATCAGACGTGCCACCGGGTTGGGATCGACTTGCAAGGCCTTGTTGTGGAGTAGTACATGTATATGTTGTCCCGAGTTATATGCAATGATTGGGAGATTACATTTATTTTAAAAGAATTACAATTACATTTGCTTAGAAAAGTCAAGAATTACGTTATTCTAGGAATTACAATAACATAGAATTACATCTGAATTACCCTGAGGATTACATTTTCCATGAAAATGTCAAGAATTACTTTTCAAATGTAATTCTTCCCAATGCTTGGTTATATGCCGCAGCAAAAACAGTTTATTGTTATGATCATTGGGCACGCAATGCGAGAGAGAAAACATGAAGAACGAGAACTGAAAATAGCAATTATATGTAGCTACAGTTATGTGACATTGAATTATTGCCTCTGCAGATATAGATGTATCTTTTTTATTGTATCCAAGTGAATGTAAAATTTGGTGTGTTTTAAAAAGCCTATCCGTACATCTGAGCTCATTCAATTCACTCGTTCGCTCTCTAGGGAATATCACCCATATATTATTTCAAGGGGAAAATTTGTCTCCATAAAACATTCCCATGTGCCACATAGTCACATACAGAGTAGAAACAAAAGCATTTGTCATTTTTATCCTGCATTAAATAACTTTTTGTGGAGGATTCCTGGGAAAACAGGACATTATTATTTGTTTCTGATTGACAAGTGCAGTTGATCCGACAGAGTGCCAATAAAGAAGTGCCTTAAGTAGATGAGCTACAAACAAGTTGGACATGCATCACTTGTATTAATAAAGGTTGACAAGTTGCCGTCAAAAATGATGTGATGTAATCTCTTCTCTTATTACTGCGATAGGTTAACGTAATAAAGGACACGACAACAACGGTATTTTTAATATTTTTGACATTTTTTTGGTTTTCCCAATCTCTTAGTTTATTCATGTTTAGGAGACAATGAAACGACGCTCAGAATATAATAATTAGTAAAGTAAGAACAGTAATAATAATAAAATTTCTCGTCAATAATAATAATAATATAATAATAACGTTGTAATATAAAGTTTGACTGAATCATACACATTGGGTCGGCAGCTCGCTCTGCCGGCCACGCCCCCCGACGCCTGTCACAGGGAACAGGTGCCACGCCCACACATATGGGCGTGGCTGTTACATTCTCAGCCCGAGTCACCTTCAGAGACGCACTTGGTCCTGTTACGTCGCCCAGACAAGAAGGGCTGAGTCCCCGTGCAAGCGTGTTCGGCGGGCTGACCGGTCAGAGCGCCTCGGCGTTTAAACTCTATCTCCGATCCCGAGGGTCCGCCCGCACGTAGTATCAAAAAGCGAATCATAATCCGTTAAATGAACCTTTTTCTTCTTCATCGTCGTTTGCCAGTTCATCTCATGTAGCGATGGTAGTATAGCTTGTAATCGTATTACATAGTTCTCTGTTTTTCTTTAATTCCTTAGCATATTTGAAATAGATCTGTAGATAAAAGTGTTTAAGGACTTTTCATCTGATGCACATCCATTGAGGGTTTGAACAATATTTTACTTTTGTGTATTGTGTGCTTCATTTTCTTTTGTTCGTATTACTTTTCTTCTCGTCCTTTGTTACTCGAGCTGCAAGAAGAGCTTCTTTGCGCTGTAATTACGCGACGGCGGTGGAAAAGACTTATTGTGGTGAAAAAAGTTGGAGCGGGAGATCCCAGATTGATCTTTGCAGAGAGCCATTCATTTGCCTTTTTGGGGGAGAAGTGAAATGTGTTCTTTACTTTCAAAAATGGCAGCATAAACGTAAAATAAATGTATTGCTTTGGCGGTTATTTGTCTTTCTTCTTCAGCCTCATCTCCAGTCATACAAGCTTATGAATGGAAACATTAGAGGAGGAAACACAGCTTCCAGTCGCAATCTAAATCATACAGACATCAAATGAAACTCGACTAAACAAGGAGTTCTTTTCTTTTTCTTCTTCTCTCTCCGCCTGTACGCATTAGGTGTTGTCGCGGCGGCTTTCTTTGGCTTTCTCTCTCTCTGCTCTGGGGGCGTCTTCTCTCGAGCGAGGCTGTTGCGGCGCAGTGGCTTGGAAAAGAAGGGCAAAAGGCTGCTGCAGTAGAAGGGCTAGCCGGAGCGACCTCCCACCACGAACAAGAGCCTTTAGCAGGATGTTGGATTCACTCTCTGCCCATCATCCAAAATATCCAACTGGCCTTTCAAAGTTTTCATTATAGACCTTTCTTCTTCTGCTGACATTATCTTGAACACAGTCATAGCCCATGCATTGTATATAATAATAATAAGCTCTTTCACTTCATCTGCTCACTGTTTGACACATTCAACACATTTACTACCCGTACGACTAGAAATACAATTAGCAAGCGGGAAGAAGTTTCAAACTCTCCGTCCTCAATCTCTGCTCCGAGCACAAAGGAGATCTCATTATGTGTTGGCAGAAAAAAAGTTTGAAGAGAAAATGGTCGTTGCGTAGCAGTTTTTTGATCTTGTTTAATATTCTTCTTCTTCTTGCGCTCCTATTTTCGGGTGAAAGAACGAACTCTTTTTTCCAGTGTAGAAAAGGCCTTTTAGTGCATTTTTCTTTGCGCTATTCATTTCTTTCTTCTCAGCTCAACTCTTCGTCGTCGTCAAAAGACCTTCTTACAGTTATGTTGCACTTTTTAAAGCGTCTCTTTATGTTGTTTTCTCCACCGAAAACTTTGGTAAATAGAATCATAATGTAAAACGGCCAACGAAAGGGAAACTGCAAAACAAAGCCGACTTGTTCGCTGCTCATTTTTGTTCATTCATGTTCGGTTTGGATCTCTTTTGCACGATTGTTTGTCTGTCTGGTGATGGTATTGTTATTGTTTTGTGCTTTTAATAAAATCTTCTTTTCAGGTTTGGAATGTATTATCAAATAGAACCTTTTTTACTGTTATTTGCGTTGTGATTTCGATCAGAAAAGTTAGTTTTCAGATAGTCCCGGGCTGCAATCGCCAAGGCTCGAAATGTGATTCGAAAATAAAATAAAACACTGAAAAGTTTTTTGTTTGTTGCTTCTGTGTGTGAGTGTGTCCTTCATCCTGCTGTAGCTGGTTGATGCGGGTTGATTGCATTGGTTGTTGATGAACTTGTTGTTGTTTTTGTTGTTTAGAGCTCACAACCACAGGAGTGAAGCAACACTCTGATGTTCTGAAAATAAAAGTTGAGAGTTTTATTTTCAACGTGACCTTTTCCCCCGGTGAAAAAAGTCGGGGAAAAAAGTAAAGTAGCCTATTAAATCGAAGTCTTCTTTCTGAGAAAAGAGGGAAACATAAAAATGTCCCACTCACTCAGTGGACCTCACAGTGACGTTAGAATTTTATAGAGCTCGCTGCAAATATCTGCTATTTCTCTTTTCCCCCCACACCAAATTGATTTGAAGGAAGAAAGAGGAGGTCAATAGAGAGGGATCTTGTTTCCCGAAACCGCCAACTGTTGGGCTATTACTTCTACTCTACCCAGTTCACATATCTTCAAAAGTCAATATTTAACAAGGTGCTTTTTGGTGTGCCTGACGTGCTGTTTGCAGCCATCAAGCTTGATTTCCCAGTTTCACTTTTTTGGCGACCGAGCTATATTTGAACAAAGAATTCCCCTGCCTTTTATTTCTGGCTGAAAAGGTCACCCACGTTATTTAGAATTAAAGGACCCTCCTTCCTACTTTTCAGGGCAAAAATAATGAAGCCAAGGCCAAGGCGTCAACGCTATTAATAGACCTTATGCGAAAAGAAGTTGCGCGTCGGGCATGCATAAAATTGGCTTTCTCTCCTTTACCTCGTTTTTGTCGCAGTATATCAATCAAAATTGCACATTTTCTAACAACTTCTCTTCTTACCTTAATCCTGTCTATAAATAACCCCGAACCGATTCCAAACTTTGCTTAGTAGAGTCCGCATCCGCGCAGGTTGTTTGCGATGATGACGTCGGTGACGGCGTCGAAGACGAACTGCACGTTCTGCGTGTCCGTGGCGCACGTCATGTGGCAGTAGATCTCCTTGGTCGTCGACTTGTTCTTCGCCTCGAACTGGGCCTGGATGTACGCGGCGGCCTCGCCGTACTCTTGCGCGCCTGCAAATCAAAAAAGTTAAACCCAGTCAAGAACTTATAATAGGTTTAAGATCCTCACCTGCATACTCTGAAAAGCAAATGGTGAGCGGCGACCGCAGAATCTTCTCCTCGAAGAGATCCTTCTTGTTGAGGAAGAGGATGATGGACGTGTCGCCGAACCACTTGTTGTTGCAGATCGAGTCGAACAGCTTGAGCGACTCCTGCATCCGGTTCGTCGTCTCGTCCTCGTGCAACACCTGGTCGTACTCGCTCATGGCCACGCAGAAGATGATGGCGGTCACGTCCTCGAAGCAGTGGATCCACTTTTTACGCTCAGATCGCTGGCCACCGACGTCAAACAGCCTAGAAAGAGGACAACAGTTATATATCAATGGATTAAAGAGCTTTTATTGAAGGATCGTACTTGAAGTTGAGGTTCTTGAAAGAGAAGTGAACTTCGACGATTCCGGTGGTCTTGACTCTGGTCCGGAGGATGTCCTGCTCTGTCGGCTGGTACTCCTTGGCACCCAGACGTTGGAGATCGTCAAGGAAGCTGAAATTATTTAAGCACAGTTAGTATGCAAATCTTTGTGTGAATTAAGCTACAATTAATCTTACTATTTTGCCGAGTCATTGAGCTGATACTCGTTTGACCTTGAGAAGCACTCCTGCACGCCGCCGTCCACCCACAGCCTCTTCATGCCGGCGAGCAGCTCGTCGCTGAACGGCTCCGTGTCCTCCATCCGGGACACGACGTCCATCACCATCTTGGCGTCCGTCTCGCGCTCCGTGTTGGCGAAGGTGATGCCGAGGTTGGGCATGGCGCGGAGGATGGCCACCAGGGACTGGATCGTGTTGCTGTACACCACAGGGCGGTACTGCTTGAAGTCCTCGGCGGTGAAACCGCTCTCGTGGATAATTCTGGAAAAAATATAACATGTTTGTTTAACCTTTCTTGTTATGTGCACACATCTATTTATACAAAGAGAACCGGCTGCTATTAAAGAGAGCGTCCTTATGTTACTTCTCGTACATAAAACTTACAACAAGAATACGACTTATTATATTCTGCTGCGAACACATGTGCTCTCGCCGCATTCGTGGTCTATAAGTGTGTGTGTGTCAAAATGAATAATTCTACGTTGAAAAGAGTTTTTTTTCAGCCTTCTTCTTATTTATCATTGCAACTCACTTCATCTGTTTGACGATGGTGCTTTTGCCCGACTCTCCAGCTCCTGGAAAGAGAGAGAAAGAGAGAGAAATTAAAAACATGGATCGTGTTATTCCATGTCGGGGTTCAAATATTTAGGACGGAGTTGTCATGCAATTAGATCTTTTTCTTCTTCTGTTTCTTCTTAGACGGCTCAGCTTCCGTTTTCATTTCTTCTTCCGTTGCACAGCAGCACTTTGTCGAGGCAAGCCGTCTGCTCTGACTCACAGCAAGAAACAGCCGCATTTAAAACATCACTTTTGCACTGCACTATTTATTTTTCTTCCTTTTGCATAAAATCACGGGGGTCATCATGTATAATAATCGAAACTCACCTAGCAGCAGCAGTTTGATATCCTTGGCCGCCTGAATGCCGTCCTCCTTGAGGTTCTTCTCAATCTGCTTGCTCCTGGCCCTGGAGGCCCGCTCCTCCGCGGACATGGCGCACCCCATCTTGGCGAGGAACGCGATGGTGATGATGGGGAGGGGGAAGAAGGGACGAGGAGGACTAGGTCGTCGCGGAGGCCAAAGTGGCCCACTCGCGGGGAGGGACAGGCGGAGGGCGCTCGACTGGCACTAGTGGGGCGGGGACTGCAGTGGTCGAGGGGGGAGGAGGAAGGGGCGGGAAGAACTGCTGCACGGAGGGCCAGTGTCTGGGCGCCCACTGTTAGTGCTAGCTGCTGCTGCTGTTCCTTTCCTTTCCTCTCCTCTATAAGCTACAGCTTTTCTCCTCCTCTTCTTCTTCTTCTTTCTTCTTGGCTATCGACCCTCTTATTCGCTTCAGCTTTATTTCCTCAGCCTGTGTCTGTGGTGGGCGTCGTCTCTCGTCTGGAACGCTGGCCTTGCGGCGGGCATCCTCAGAGCCACATCGTCCACGCCGGAGCCTAGGTCTGGAGTCCCCTCGGCACACAAAATGGCGGTGTCTCTAGTTCACTTGTTCACTTCTTCTTCTTCTTCCAGTGATCGTGGCAACCGTCCTTCCTTCCGTATTCCTTCCTTATTCCTTCAGAACTCACTTCATTCACAGAGGAAGCACTCCTCGCCCGCTGCTCTCTTTCTCGCCTTCTCTCTTTCTCGCCACTCTCTCCCCCTCCTCTGTCGCCCGTGGGCTACACGTATACACCCAGCAAGTCTGCTCTCTCCCCCCCTCTTGCGTAGCACTCGGCTGGGCAATTGGCTTTCCACTTGCTTTCTTCTCTGCTCCTCTGCGCTCACTCCCTCTCTCTACATTCCTGCTGCTCTCGCCTCCGAGCAGATCATTCTTCCATTCATTGTCTCCCCTCGCTCGCTTGACGCCCTTCTCTCTTATTCCCAGTACGGGCTCGGCGCCTTGCCACCCTCTTTCCTCTCCCCGCCCTCTTCCTTCTCTTGCTCTCCTCTGCAGCTCTGCTCCCTTGCTGTCACTCCCATCGCCTAGCTCCCTCTTGCCCGTGCAAGCAATACCTTGGGAAATACATAATGCGCTCTGTACACATCGCCCTGGCTTCGGGCCGCGTCAAGTGTCGAGGCCGTGAGTGTTCTAAAAAGGGTGCCTCTCGGAGCACCTACAGAGAGTGTATGTGTGTGCTACACACAGGCCAGGCAGCATGCATGCACACGTCCTCCATTGTACGTACATATGAACCCCCCTCTCGATCTCTCTCTCAGCTTTCCCCCTGAGGGGCGAACAAGAGGCGAACATCGGGAGAGGAAGGAATGAAGCAGCAGCAGCAGCCATCTCCCCACTTCCAAAGCGAAGTGTGTTCGTTGTTCGTCCTTCACAACGGCGTTGCCAGACTCTCTCTCTCTCTCTCTCTCTCTCTCTCTCTCATCCTATGATTCTTCATTTTTCTCCCTCTTTCTTCTTCTTCTTCTTCTTCTTCTTCTTCTTCTTCTCGGATTCACTTTCGATAGGTCTAATGTGGCGGCGACTTGGGCGGCGACCTCCCGGAGCAGGAAGAAGATGGAAGAGACGAGCCTACAATCATGTCGAAAGAAGGCCTTAACGTGAAGCTATTAAGAGATGAATGGACACTCTTCTTATATAATAACACGGCTTAATTGTCTCTCGTTACGGCGACAATGGGCCTCATTCTGCTATTTGTACACACAAGTGAGAAACGCTTGTGTGAAACGGTGGCAAATTGAAAATGGAGTCGTATTCAATTCTGTCACATTGAAAATTTATGCGCTGGATAAAATAGATTTGATGAAGTGCAACACGACGACTAGGAGCGATCTCTCTCCCGATATAGATGAGAGCTAGGGGGAAAAGGGGATTTAGAGCCGTGTAATAATGAGAAAGGCAAGTCTATTTTCGACGGGAATATGGATTTATTGGCCGGGGAAATAAAGTTATGAAAAAAAATATTTAATAT
The DNA here is from genome assembly GCA_900659605.1 of Tisbe holothuriae. Taxonomy (NCBI): domain Eukaryota; kingdom Metazoa; phylum Arthropoda; class Copepoda; order Harpacticoida; family Tisbidae; genus Tisbe; species Tisbe holothuriae. The sequence continues at coordinate 17,772 of LR137642.1, read as the reverse complement.
TTGAACAATTGTACTTTCTGAGTGCATTTGGCATAAAGAAATGAAATATGAGTACATTATTATAATGCTGTCTGTGATTGCACGTTGTCTGCATACGACAAAAAAGAAGCAGAGTACAAACTTTTTTGGGGGGAGCGAAGGCCTCAATGAATGAGAAGTAGACGAAGAAGAAGAAGAAAGAGGATTTTCTCTTCATCTGACTACCCACCCAACCTTGGGGGCTTACGGAGTAATAGAGAGTCGTCGTCGCAGAAGCAAGTTTATGGCATAACACCTGACTGTAGAAAGAAAGTAAGCGGCAGACTTTGTTCAAACTCTCCTTCCTTTTTACTGTAGAAGCTTAAATATAAATAGAGGAGGAAATAATGATTCTGGAGAGAGTTCGATCGAAAAGGCTTAGGAGACTCGGTCTGGCTGGCAGTCTGTGTGCCTGCTGTACGAGAAGTTTTTTTTTCCACGGAGCTACAATGATGGAACCAATGCAGATCGTTTTCTGTTCCCTATGATTGGGTGCCAATTGCGCAGAGTGCGGGGGAGACGCCGTGATTACGTTTGACAAGAGAGAAAGAAAAGGTCTTGTCAAGTTCATCTTCGACGTCAAACGCCGGAGCAATTTGAGAACGCCATAAAATGCCTACTCCGAGTTATAGCAGAAGCGCACTTTGAGAACTTTTTGAGTACGAGCAAATGGTCACATATAGAGAAGAGAATCTCAGCGCATAAAACAGACTTCGCTTCCTCTCCTCCTCCTCCAGATCGTTGGCTCGGAAACAGGGGCATTAAAACGAGACTACTTACGGACTACTACAGCGCTCTGTATATGCATATACACAACTCCTCTCCAGGTCTAATTGACATTTTAAAACTTCCTCTCGCTGTGTGTTTTTAAAGAGTTCTTCTTCTACTCCTCATTTATTCTTAATAACAAAAGGCTGAAACGGCCAGAAGAATATAAAGAAAGGCCGCCAAGGTGGTGTTTTCTTCGACTGCTGAAGGCGAGGATTTCGAGAGGCTGCCGTTTTTTATTCCGTTGTAATTAGAATAATAAAAAAGATACAGCTTGTTTGTGGTGGAGTGAAAGGTGCTGTTGCGTTTATAGTTCATCAGTGGGAGTGGGAAGGACTGTTTTTGGAAGAAGGAAATGGAAGCTTTCGATTCGATAAATGCATTGCATCGATTATTTATTTGGCCGATTTAGACAATATCAATCAAATTGACCAGTGAAATGTGTAATTAAAATAGAAGTTAGACAAAGAAATTGACCTACTCTATTTTAATCCATTACTTCTCCTGTCGATAGTCTTAAATTATTAATCCAAAAATTGACCTGTTCGCGAATAAAACACGGTAAATGGTTAACTTTGGTTCACGGAAGCTTATTAATAGTAAATATGTATTTTCTCTTTTCATCATCATATGTTAAACTTGTTTTCAGTATACCTTCAAAACGAGAGCCTTTCAATCTGTCACTGAGTTAGAAGTAGATGAATAGTTTAAATAAGTTTTTTGTTCCTAGATGACTCATGTACTCACTCCAGCTCTCTACTCTCAAGTAACCCTTTCTTTTTCAATTATATCCTAGCAGTGCATTTTTCATATCATCAGCCACAGGGGGTAGAGTTGTATAAAGAAGGATGAACAACACCTAGCGCAAATCCGGAAATGATTATGCTAATGAAGTTCTTCGTCTTCTTCGTTATATATGTCGTATAGGATTCATTGTTCTCTGTTACCATGCTGCTGCTTCTGCGGGATTAAGTCAGGGTTGCCAGATTTTGTAAGGTCACGCAGAGAGGAATAAAACATCTGGCAACCCTGTACGAGTGAAATATGTCTTAAAATAGTGAAAACCACGCTTACAACAGAGAGAAGAAGTGATAGTTGGCATTTTTCGTTATCTGATCTCTTCTTCTTCATCGGTCCCACAAAAGCCTTTTCTTCTTTTTCTTCTTCTTGTACAGCATTTATTAGAGGTAAAACTAATGTTCGTTGGCCATTTTATGGGTTATTGGATGCTCACAATAAAGATAAAAAGGGACCATAGAAGGAAAAAGTAGGTCTGCGTTGCTTTGATGTAAAAGCAGGAGAGATACTTCTTTATATATTTTATATCAAGGAGTTGTTTTGCAGTGTTTTTAAACTGATTTTTCTTCCCGGCATGATAGAAAAGTTAGCTGCTTTTTCGACATATCTCCAGCCTTTACCTATTGTTCAAAATGTTCCTTTCTACTACTTTCTTTCCTTTGATGCAATTATTAAATTGGCTGTTAGCGGGAGGAAGAAATAAATAAGAAGAAGGAATAATGAAAAGAATTGCTACTCTTATATTGGATATTGGTGGCAATAAAAATAGTAGCGATGATGATAACTTTTGTTAGAATGAGATTGTTTATTATGATGTTACTAGGCGAAGAAAGAATGTTTAGGGGAGAAAATATGCTTCAAATTGTTTTGTTCTATAGTAGGGTGTTTTCTTTAAATCATTTTATCCTTCCATGTTTGTCTGCGTCAAAAACTTGGATGTAATAACTCTGTTTAACATTCTTCAATATTATTTCATCTTCATTAATATAAGATAACTAGCGGCATTGGTGTGTGATTCGAGACACAACAATAATAATTATATATATTCATACTATTTCTCTAAATGATCCGTAATGTTAATAATGCATGATCGAATTGCTTTCCTTCCTCTGGCCGGCCATTTCAGACCATTTCATTGGCCGGCACCCATATCTTGACCTTGGAATGCGCGCCAATGAGCCGCTTGACCTGCGCGTACACCTCCTCGAAGCTCTCGCCCTGCACGATGCTCGTGAAGTACTGGATGAACTCGCTCTCCAACCTCACGTTCCTCGCGTACGTCTTCTCGCACTGCTCCTCGCTCCAGCGGTGGTCGTTGATGTACTTGATGAAGGCCACGCTGATGGGCCGGATGAAGATGGCGATGGGGAAGAGGCGCGCGGCCTGAAGCCGCTTGATGGCGTTGCCGCTCACGTCCAGGATGCAGTGCTTGCTGCGCTCAGCAACCTCCTTCACGCTCGCGATGCTCGTGCCGTACAGGTTGTCGTTGTACTGGCCGGCCTCGATGAACTTGTGGTTCTGGATGTCGGCCTCCATGGCCTCGCGGGACTGCACGAAGTGGTAGTCGCGGCCGTCGACCTCGAACTGACGCTTGGGCCGCGTCGTGTGTGGCACGCAGGAGCCGAACCGCTCAGGGAACTCAGAGATGAGCTCGTCATTGATGCGGTCCTTGAGCGGGCCGAGCACGATCACGGGCCGCGTGTACTCGATCTCGATCTGCTGGACCAGCTCGTAGGAGACGACTGTCGGTCCCGTGCCGGTCGTGCTCTCGCTGCCGGCGCTGTCCTTGGACTCGTTGTGGTCGTCGCTCCCGTCAACCCCGTTGTCGCCGTTCTTGAAGAATGGCTTCTTGCTGCCGCCCGTACCCGTCTTCTGATCCCAGCGCACATTCCGGTCACGAGACCTTTGCTTCTTCTCCCATCTGTACCTGCTTGGAATGAGCCCTGCTGCAACCTCTGTCCCCAGTTCGATGTCAATCCTCCTCGCCTGCCACCAGTCATCGTCGCAGGCATTGACCACGTGAATGATGTCGCCGAAAGCAAACGCCAGTCCTCTCGACGGCAGCCCCTCATCCCGACTCGGATCGTAGTCGAACAATGCGCGCACAAACAGGCTCTTCTTCTCAGACATCTTCATCAGGCTCGTGGACATGAACTGGCTCTTGAGAGAGTGAATCTTGGCCTCAAACTTCTCGTACTCGTCAGGGCAGAAGAACAGCCGCAGGTTGACCACATTCCCGGCCTGCTTGAGCGCCGTAGCCGCGTCTTCATGCGTGGCGCGGACGAGGTCAACCCCGTTCACGCTGAGGATCTTGTCCCCTCGTCGCACTTGGCCACTCTGGTCCGCAGGCCCGCCCGCCAGGATGAACGAGATGAAGATGCCCTCGCCGTCCTCCCCGCCCACAATGTTGAAGCCAAGCCCCGCCGCGCTCTTGTGAAGGGAGACCTCCCTCTGCGTCCGCAGCTCCTCGTCCGACACGGACAGCACCTTTGGGACGTTGGCAACGAGCGGGTGCATTTGCCCGATAGTGGGGGAGGACGGGTAGTGCGTGTCCGCCTTGCAGACCGACAGCACCACCTTGTCCTTGCACTTCTTGAGCGCGTTCACGGCCTCCTCATGGGTGCAGTTGTCGAGCACGAAGGGGCCGCCGGGGAAGTTCTTGACGGAGACGAGCTTGTCGCCCACCTCAATGTTGCCGTTCATGCGCGCGGCGCCGCCATCCATAACCTTGGTCACGTAAATGCCGTTGTCGCCGGGAATGTGCTGGTTGCCGATGCCACCCGCAATGGTGAAGCCGAGGCCCTTGGAACCCTTGCTCAGCTCCACCTCAATCAGCTCGCTCTCCGCCCCGGGGCCGACGCCTGCAAGCCTCCGCTTGATCTTGAGCTCCACCCTGTTTCCCGCCCTCTTGAGCGCCTCCACCGCCACCGAGTGCGACACGCCCACCACGTCGACATCATTGACCTTGAGGATGATGTCGTTGACCCGCAACCGCTTGTCCATGGCCGCGGCCCCACCCGGGATCAGCTTCGTGATGTAGATGGAGTTGTCGCCGGCCACGTGGGGGTTGTCCATACCGCCGGCGATGGAGAAGCCCAGTCCGTAGGTGCCTCTCTCCAGAACGATCTCGTCGTGCTCGAATGCCGGTTGTTGGTCATAGAACGCCGCTGGCATTCCTGGTAACGGCTGCTTGATTGAGGCGGCGACGATGGCAGCATGGTTGACTTTTCCCTCTGCAGCTGAGGAGGCTCCGATGCCCGGCAGCTTCTCCTTGAGCTCCCTCTGTACGTTGGCAGGCATGACTGGCACTGGTCGGGACTGGCTGAGATCGTGGATGTCGTGTGGCTTGGCGAACGGCTTGTTGCTTGCCTCCCACCGGGACGCGACCTGCTCCGCCTCGGCCGTCTTGATGGCCAGCGGCTTGCCGTCGTCCATGAGTGTGAGCTCGTAGAACTCCTGTATGTCGAGCAGCGCCTGGAACAGCCTCGACTTGAATATTTTGATGACCCTCTCGATGGCGACCTTGAGCTCGCGCTCCGTGGTGTCGTCGAGGCGTCCGTAGTAGTCCTCGAGCAGCTCTAGTGCACGATGCGCCTCTGCCTTACACACTGGCATTATTATTGTTATTGTCGATCAAAGGCACGCTCGAATATTATCCGATATTGCACTGCACTTGTTTTATGTCTGCTCGTTAAAATGCCCTCGAGCTTCTTCTTCCTCCTCCTCTTCCAATGCAGTAGTCGGTCGGAAACCGCCCAATAAGTCTGACGATGCGATAATAGGCTTCTTCCCTCCGATGACCCTCACGAGTGTGACATGACTGTGGCGGGCGTCAGAAGGCTGCTGATGCCATTTGCCTGCGAACAACGAATCAGCCTTATTTATCGTTTGTTTGCAGCGGGGAAAAGTGACCCAAAACGAAATGTCTTTCCCTTTCTACTACTAGTGTTTCTTCTTCCTATTCTTCTTCTCCGGAGGATGCTGCTGGCACAGGTCTCAAATCCTCTACTCACACGACGTTACATTCAGCAGCTAGCTTTTCTTCCTCTTTCTACTTCCTTTTCGCACGCACTGCCTGATCGCATTTTCGACTCATAAGACCGCGGAGGACGGAGGACGGAGAGGCAGAGAGTTCCTTCCTCGTTCCCCCTTTACTAGAATCAGCCTTTTACAAGAAGAAGAGAGGAGGAGGACTCGCTTAAGACTGCCTCCAGAGGCTACAGTAGCAGCAGCAGCAGGTTTGTCTTGGCGCTCAGCACAGCAACGGTGGTGGCTCCCCTTTCGTTAGCTGCTTCAACTGCTGCTGCTGACACCCGCTGCTGACTCGTCTGAAACCTGCATGCATCGCGGCTCCTTCTCCTCTGCTAAGTCGGACCGAGCTTTAGATTCCTCCAAAGTGTAAGCAAAGGAAGGGGCGCCTTTGAAGTGGTGAAGAGCTGCGTTAGTTATAGCAGCAGCAGTAAGCACTGGAGGAGTGCAATGGGGTTTCTTCCTGGCCTGCTTTGGAAGAAGGAAGACGCGACCGTGCCGGAATATCACCCAAGTCCTCTCTCAATGGCAGCAGCAGCAGCAGTCAGCTGCGGCGCCTCGCGCAGCTATGCTATGCGAGGGGACCTCTCAAAGCGCGATGAAGAGGAAGAGGAGCACGGTCGGAGGAGAAGAAGCTTCAGTTCCAATCAATTCTAGACAGGGGAATAGGAACGTTGCAGGCCCAAGAGAGTAGGGCTTTGGAGGAGGAGAAGAAAGAGGAGCGTTATGCCCCTGCAAGTTCAAAGTGAAGGCGGGAAGTAAAGTTCTAGCTGCTAGGTTTAATGTGGTAATATATAATGGTATTTCCGCTTTTAACTCTAAAGTAGTTACATGTCTCATGATGTGCCATTAATACAAATATGGTTTATAAAAAGCTCCTAAGTATTATTTAATTTTGCATTATGGTAATGACACATGTCTACTACAGTAATATATGTACTATCAGTACTAAGCAAGTTATTGTGTGATTTAAGTTATATCCTCGTTTTTTGGGGGAAACATTGACACTACTTAAAATACACACCAATAAAATCTTATAGCAAAACTAACCTGTCACTCATGGTTCCAAAGAACTTCCAATAATTGCAAAGTTTATGGCGTCCACGGCCTAGAATATAAAACGGACAATCACATTTATAGCTAATTCAGTAAATAAAATAATATGGCATGTTGTAGATTCTAACGTATATTGCCTTTGTAACTATGGCCACTCTTTATTGTCATAATTCCCAGTAGATTAAAGTCCATACTTCATAATGGTAATGCAATGTTGTCTCTCTGTACAATCGTCACTGACAGAAAACATAGTTTAAGATTAGATGGACTGAGAAACAAAACCCCGTTTGCACTGGAAGCGGAACTCCGTGCAGCTTCCTCGAGTTTCTTTCCTCTTCCATCCTTCTTCATTTCACGTGTGCACCCTGTTTAGATTAATCTCTTAATCTGAGCGAAAGAAGAAAAGTTTTGCACAACGAGAGGAACTTACAAACGAGAGTTTAAGTTGTGTATAAGAGGCTGTGGAAAGAGATTTTAGAAGTTTTCCCCGGTCTAGCCGCGAAAGACGCCTTTCTCTCATATCAAACACTGTCTGTAAGTGCATGGTCACAGGAAACGTACAAAATAGCTATTCATAATACATCCTGTTTCCGGTTACCGGGACTGGCATCCCTAAAACGAATGTTGCTCCCCAGGCATTGCTCTGGAATGCCCATCTCTTGCCTAATTTGATTCCACTTATTTGCTGCCGTCCTCACCAGAGGCCTCATTTATTGCTCAACCGCAGAAGAGACGGAAAATTAATTAGATCCAATTCCTTGCATAATATTGGAACAAAAACAACGCGGTGGCGAAAGCTTTTTTCGTCAACAACGAAAGTTTCTTTTCAAGGAGACAGCAAAAGAATCGGAAAAAGTGGATTCCAAGTAGAGAAGAAGAAGAAGAAGAAGTCGACGGAAGTGGAAGTCAACAATGGCTTTTTCCACTGACATATTAAATGCTCTCCTCATGTGACAGTGCAGCTCCGTGGATTGACGCGACTTGTCAGCAAGGATTCAAAAGGGTCTTTACGATGGGATCCGGAATATTGACTTTTTAAAGTCATCATCATTTTGGACGTAATGAGGCCGCCAGCTTGTGGTTGGACAGCGTCATTTTATGATAAAACCAATAATCATCATTAAAACATGCATTAATTGAGGACATCATACATACCGTACATAGTATGTAAAATGTCAAAAGTTTTATTTCTTGTTACTTCTCGTATAATAATTTATCAAATGATGATAAGCCATTCTTAGTTAATTATAGAAACCGCATCATTGTCCAAGACTATTAAGATGACAAAAGCACGTTCATGTCTTTTTTTATTAATAAGATGAAGGAAAGCTCCTTCTACAGCACCTGAGTCTGACAAGCGGCGAAAATCGGACGCACTTTCTGCCATCATTTCTCATCTTCTCCCAAACGATGATAATTTATCAAAAGCATGATCTGGTAAAAACAAAGTTGATGCATAAAAATGGGACGTAATGATAACCTAGATCTACATTCAAGTATCGAAAGTTTAATGGTTCGTGTGGTGAACTTTTAAGTGCACTGGAAAGGCAGTTTTGATTTCCTGATGCAGCATGTTGAATAATTAAGGAGGTTAGAATAATAATAAAAGAGGTAGATTGCAAATAATATTAGTGGCAATAATATTAACGGCAATATTTAGTACCTTATTTATTGCAGGAAATGTACATTTGCAGTAATAGGACTCGATATGCACTCATAACATGCATTTAATTTACATTGGCAATAAAATATAACGTATATATTTGGAGTAATATTACTCAATGTAATAAAATCTCTTTGCAAAAATATTAAATATACAATAAATACATGTTTGCTCTAAAGCCTCTAAGCACCTTCGTGCTCTTAAGCTCTCCCAGAGAAAATTCCTATCGTGTGTATCATGCAAGCAACAAACAAACAGGCTGAGCAGACGACAGAAAATGCATGAAGAATTTGAATAGTCGCGTTTTCGGGGTAAAATCCCCCGCACAGATTCTAAACATTTCAGCACAGACTAACTACAAAAACACGTACGACAGTTCTGCTAATAACCAACTTTGAAATCGCATTTAAATGCATTCGAATTTGTGCAAATTAATTGGAAAACAATATAAAGCATTCTTGTCAAGTATCTTGTCAGATTCCGACAGAATAACAACTCAAAAGCACACACACGATGTCAGGAGTTTGGCTTTCAAGGTGGTCTGGATCGAGAGAAATTTCAAAATAATCCATACATGACCAAAGTTTTAAAAGCATGTATGTTCCTAATGATCTTAATCGCTGGCCTGGCTTTGTCATCACCTAAAATATATTTTGATCGTGAGAAAATCTCGGCAATTTACACCCCGTTTGGAGCGTTGAAAAGTGACACACATATCAAACACGCATGCCAAAACAACTTGTCAAATGGATTCCACTCTGAGTGTGTTTCCCCCTCTATCTCCCTCAATTGACGACGCAGCAGCGGAGTTTTATTCCCCCTAAACGTATGCGGCAAATGCATGCATGAGACTTCAAACAGATCCACTTTTCCCACCGCTATTAACAACATCCCTCAAACGCCATTCCCCTCATGCGACAGCAAAAGTCATTGAGCAGCATACGCCAGCAGCAACCAGAACACCTCAAAAGTTTTATACATTCTTTCTCTCGACCATCATCCATTGCAGAGAGAGAGGAAGACAGTTTTTATTTTCTCTCTCTTTTGCTTTTGCACGTACGCTCATTTCGCTCTGCAGCAAAAAGACAGAAGAAGAAGAAGCTGAGTGTATGAACTCTTATTTTTCTTCTCTTACCTCCAAGAGGGCAAGGAATGCCACAGCAAACAGACATACAGCAGCAACACACGGCAGCAGCAGCGGGCATAAGAGCAATAGCAGGTCGCCCGCCCAAGGAGGTGTTAACTTCTTTAGCCGATGTAAGCTCGCGGCGCGCTCAACACTTGCGGTTTGTGTATTGGGCAGGTTGCCGCCGGCGTCGGAGAGCTTGCAGAGGTGGAAGAGGCGGGCTTAAGGGTGGAAGAAAGCTATAGCATCCAAGTGCTGCAATGGTATGGGCAAAAGAGGAAGAGAGTTGTTTGTATGGAAACGTTCTTCTTTTGTGGAGAATGACTACAGCAGCGCCATCTTAGCCGAACTTGATCATTTAATTGCATACATTTCGCATTCTTAAATGTCAATTGTATTTTATCCTAGAAACCCAGTTACTAAGCAATGGTTTGACATTTCTTATTAGCTTTATAGGTCATATTATGCATCAATTCGGTAAATAATTTAACCATGTAGGATAGAGGCGCCATTATACTCTCAGCATTCCCCAATGCATGTACCATCTTTGAGCAACTTCTCCAAGTCTTTCCCTTTTCTTACAAACTTTTGGGTCACTCACTTCTTCTTCTTTCTTCCTGGCTTGCGCAAAGCTCATACTACGTGCAAGAGAGTACTACCAGCCCTAGCGCGCACGCACGCACGGTGCACACTGCCTGCGGGGGAGAGCTTGGAAATGGATGTTGCCTCTCCGACTCATAATAAGCAGCTCACACAGGCCAAGACGTGCAAAGAAGAAGAAGAAGCTCAGCTCAGCTCTTCTTCTTCCTTTTGGTCCTCCGCACGCCTTGCATTGGATGGAGAGTATGTGTTGGTAGTTGAACTCGGGTCGCCGTTATAAGAAGGGTTTTGGAGCTCATAGAATAATAAGTCTATAGCAGCGACCGATCGATGTAAAGAAAGCCCGAAAGGAAAGTTATTTGGCGAAGAGAAAGCAAGTGGTGAGTCGGCCCGCCGGCCTTAGCTGGAAAAGAAGTGACGGACGGAGTGGAGGCGGCCCAACGGCGGTTAGCTGAGCTCGGAGGAAAGTTAGCTGCTGATGTTCTTCCTACTCTTCTTCTTCATCGTTCCTTTACGGCTAGCTGCAAGAAAGTAAGTCTCAAGAGGAAGAAGAGGAAAGAAGAAGAAGAAAAAATGATGATGATGATGATGATGATGTGATATAGAGAGATGTGAAAGAAGAAGAAGAAGAAGCAGGCAGAGTGAGTGTGTGATGGACTCCGTGGTCCTAAAGTGGCAAGAAGACTAACAACCTACGCTACCATGCTCAAAAGATAAACCCATTTCACAAGAGTTGCAAAAAAGCGCCGTTCAAGAAACCAATTTGTGCGGTGATACCATTGGTCGGGAACCAATCGCTAGTGCCGCGAATCCCGGATCAAAGGGTTGGGTCATCCTCCTTTAAAGGCCTGACCGGTGTGGGTGCATTGTATAGTGCTGCAGTGCGGTGTCTCCGAAGGCCATGGCCTTCGCTACTTCCGGCATTGGACAGCGGCGGTAGTAGCATCAAAATGAAGAAGCCGCACAGCCTGCTGTTGCTCCTCGCAGCGGCAGGGGCGGCCTCCAGCGCTGGGACGTCGACTTCGTCCCACCTGCTGCTGTCTTCCGACCTCCCGGCGGGCTCCGTGGTGGTGGAGTCGCTCGGGGGCAGCGCGCCAGAGTGCTTGATGCACCCTGCGTCGTCGCCGGCCTTCTTCCTCGACAGCGGGAGGAATCTAGTACTAGCCAAAGATGCGTATGAGCTGCAAGGGCAGGGGATTCATCAGGTACGGTTGAACAGGTCCTTGTTGTTATTTTTGTCTTGAAGCTAATGCCCGTCCATTTCATTTCAGGTCCTCCTTCGGAATGCAAGCTCATGCGATGAAGATGCAAGAAATGAATTACCAGAATCAGAAAGCCAATGGCGGACATTTCAAATCGAGGTGCTCAGCCCTCGAGAGTTCATTGAGATGGAGCTGGAGCAGCCGCAGTTGAGTGTCAGTGAAAGTGCGCCAGTGGGCACCGAAGTGGCTCGAATTGTAGCCTCAGGAGCAATGCTCTCAAAGGCCACATTCCGGCTCAAGGGACCGCTCAAAGAATACTTCCAGCTGAGCGTGGAGAAGTCCAGTGAGGACAAGAACACGCTCGAGCTGGTCATCCGCCTGGCCAGGCGCATCGACCACGAGCGCTACTCACAAGCCCATATCATGCTATTTGCTCACAACTCCGCCGGTCAGATCGTCGGGCAGATGCCGCTCGACATCACCGTGGAGAACGAGAACGACAACCTGCCCCAGTTCGAGGAGGAGGTGTACGAGTTCATCTTCTCCCCCGGGTACAGGAAGTTCCCGAAAGCCGGCAGCGTCAAAGCCACGGACGCTGATGGCGATGCCGTGGTGTACAGACAAGTGGAGCGGGATCCGAACCCTTGCTGCGTGGTCGAGCCCCAGACGGGGGACATCCTCGTGGTGCAGGACGTTCAGAACGGGACGCTGCTCCGAGTGCAGGCGTACGAGAGAGACGATCCTTTGCGCCGGGCGCCAACCACAGCACTCGTGCTCATCCGCGCCGAGGAGCAGCACCCGGAGGACGGCGTCAGCAGTGACGACGACCTCTTCGACGGTCTGTTCTTCACCATGGCCGCGGCTGATAATGAGGACGCGCTGTCGCCGCATCGCCGTGATAAGCGCCGCGTTACGCGCGCCGTCCGCCCCACCAAGCGCATCGAGTTCACCGAGGCCGACGGCGAGCCCGAGGGCAAGATTGTGTTCCAGCTTGAGAAGGAGTCTGAGCACGAGACGTTCCGCATCCGTGACGAGAACCCGTGGGTGACGGTGGAGCCGAACGGCGCCGTTCGCGTCAAGAAGAAGTGGGACTACGAGGAGCTCGGCAGGGAGAAGACCATCGACTACTGGGTCATGATCTCAAACACGGACACGTCGGGTAGGATGAATAAACGAAGATTAATTGATGGGAAGGAACATAACGAATTAACTGAAAACATGGATATGGCCAGAATAGTGGTGATTAATGATTTCTGATTAGACGATTGGCCATCTGCTTCTCTGGCATGTGGCTGCATTTTCCCCATTTCCTTTCACACCCGATATCAACTAACCTTTCTTATGCTTTCTTTCTCTTCTCTCTCTTCTCTCCTCCACCCAAAAACTTTTCCTTCCGCTTCACGTCATCGACCCCGTGCATTCATCAACTTTTTCCTTCACATCGCATAGAATGGAGAGGACTGCAATGTAAGTATCTAATCCACAAATATCCCCCACATCTAAACGAAACGGCATTCCTAACCTTGATTATATAGCCATTTATAATTAAAACTGGCATCCCTGAACCCAATTACATCCCGAAATAGCCCCCTATTCATGCATTATTAACGTACTTACAGACACTGACAGCCAGCGCGTGATCATCCGCATCAAGGACGTGAACGACGAGCCGCCGTACTTCATCAACCGGCCGCTGCCCATGCAGGCCGTGGTCAAGCTCAACGCGCCGCCCAACACGCGCGTCTTCACCCTGCAGGCCAAGGACCCCGACACGGACCACAACCTCCACTACTTCCTCGTTAGAGACCGGAGTAAGCAGCGAAAACAAAAATAAATCGAGATCAAACGCTAATTGAATTACCCCCGTTTCTTTTTCCTTTTCATAGCCGGCGGCCGCTTTGAGGTTGATGAGCGCTCTGGTGTGGTGCGCACGAGGGGAAAGGAACCCTTCCAATTAGATATGGAGTACGTGCTGTACGTGAAGGCGGAGGATCAGAACGGGCGCATGGGGAGCAAGTTCCAGTCCACGCCCGAGGAGCGCCTCTCCATTGTGGGCGGAAAACGCCCGCCGCAGTTCTACATGCCAAACTATGAGGCTGAGATCCCAGAGAGCCAGAAGAAGGATTCCGACATCATCTCTGTGAAGGCAAAGTCCTTTGCGGACAGGGAGATCCGGTACACGCTCAAGGCTCAGGGACAGGGGCAGGGAACCTTCAACATTGGGCCCTCTACCGGGATTGTCAAGCTGGCCAAGGATCTCGATTTCGAGGATCTGAGGCAGCCACACATCTACCAGCTGGTTGTTACAGCCACTGAAGACTCTGGCGGCTTCTCCACAACAGTTGAGCTCACAATCAGGGTCAGTGATGTCAATGACAACGCACCAAAGTTCGAGCTGCCCGACTACCAGGCTCACAACGTGGACGAGGACATCCCCATTGGATCGTCCATACTCCAGGTCAAATCCACAGATGCCGACAGTGGAAGCAATGCTGAGATTGAGTATTACGTGTCTGACGACCACTTTGCCGTCAACACGAAGGGTGTGATTAGCAATAACCGCCGGCTGGATGCGGACAGCAATAATGCCTACTATGAGTTCGTGGTCACTGCCAAGGACAAGGGCGAACCCCCGCGGACGGGCACGGCTACCATCCGCATCTACACGGAGAACCGGAACGACGAGGAGCCGAAATTCTCACAACAGGTGTACACACCCAATGTCGACGAGAACGCCGGTCCCAACACGCTCGTGACCACAGTCGTGGCCTCGGACAAGGACGGCGACGGGGTCAAGTTCGGCTTCGTCGGCGGGACCACCACGTCCGGCCTGTTCCGCATCGAGGAGAACACCGGCGTCATCCGTCTCGTCCGGAGCAACATCAACCTGGACCGGGACAAGTACGAGCTGAACGTGACCGCCATGGACGACGGCCAGTGCTGCGTGGAGCAGAACAAGAAGCACAAGCCGGGCCCGCTGCACACGTCGACCGCCGTCGTGGTCGTCTTCATCACGGACGTGAACGACAACAAGCCCATCTTCGAGGACTGCTCGTCGTACGCGCCCAAGATTGAGGAGGGCGCTCCGAACGGCAGCCCCGTCATCAAGGTGCACGCCGTTGACAAGGACAAGGGCGTGAATGGCCAGGTCCGCTACTCGATCGTGCAGCAGCCCCATCAGAAGGGGACCAAGTTCAACGTGGACGAGGAGACGGGCGAGGTGTTCACGAACAAGGTGTTTGACCGGGAGGGCGAGGATGGCAAGTTTGTGAGCGTGACTGTGAAGGCGGTGGATTCGGGAGAGCCGTCATTGGAGGGAGTCTGCTCGTTTACAGTCGAGATCACGGATATCAACGATAATCCGCCGCTGTTTGACCGTCAGGTAACGATTAATGACATGATACAGTGAACTTTGTGGTAACGGAAATGTCTTTTGCAGAAATACATTGAGAACGTGAAGCAGGACACGAACATTGGCACGAACATCCTCCGCGTGTCCGCCTCTGACGAGGACGCCGACAACAACGGCGCCATCCGGTACAAGATCACGGCTCCGTTCGATCACGAGGACCTCGACTACTTTGATATTCAGCCCGAGTCTGGATGGATTTTCCTCAGAAAGGCGCTCGATGTAAGTTTTTCTCGACATATTGTTCTTTCATTTTCCTAATAATAACGTTCATTTCCCCCAAAATATGGCCCTGGAAAATGTAATTGGTACACTTTTTCTTGCTAAATTGATCGAAATAACATGAATGAGAGAGGTAGCTAAAAGATTAGGTAGCAAGTGCGACACACTTTGGCACACTCGCGAAATATTTTTTAATGAAAGGAGAATCAGAAATGCAATTGATTGAAAAATGATCCTCTATTACCCTACAAATAGAAAAGCAAGTAGTCTGTGAATATACATCATTTGTAAGGTTCCTTTTTGGAGGAAAGAAAATCTTCTTTTTCTGTTTTGCAAAAAGGAGAAGAAATGATTCATTTTCATGTTGACGTAATCTGGGATCTTAGTTTTTTTGCTACGTAAAGACAGACGCGTACTACTGGCTACTGCAAAAGAACACAGTGACGTTTTCAATATAAAAAATCGTAAAAAAGCTAGATCCGGGTATTATTATTTGAAATATTCAACTACAATACGGTTATACGGTATTGATTAGTGAATTATATTTAATATACATGCTACAAAGGTAAGGTAGCAAAATTGATCGAAACTTATTGAAGTATGACGCAAACTTACCAAGGCTAAATTGATCGAAATGTCTATTAAGAAATACTACTATGGAAGGTTAAATTGATCGAA
>LR137640.1:3739-15515 GCA_900659605.1 Tisbe holothuriae | reverse complement strand
GGAGAAAGTGGAAGAGGAAAAGGAAGAAGGAAGCTCAGAGCTGAGCCGAGCTGAGGGAAGAGGGAGAATTTGGGAAAAGGAGAAAGGAAGGGCTGAACATGAGTTATTTGAGTACATTGTTTACACTCAGCGCATATGAAGTTCTTTTTCCAACTCTTTTCATAAATGTCATAGTTTCTCCATTACAATTCATAAACATAATATCTTGGGTTACAGTGACCCTCTTGTTTTTTGGAAAATTTTGGGGTCCTCCCCAAGATTTTGGTCCGTGTTCATGTATGCCAAAATACTGCAGTGACTTAGCCATCTTTTTTAATGATATACCTACCTAGCATTCCAAGTCTCTCCACAAATGTGACCCTCACATCCTTTTGAATCATGACCACATGTGGCTTTGACATCTGAACCTGGAGGTAGGCCATATCAGTTGTCATTTTTTCTTGGCAAAGTTCCTTTTGTAGATCCGTGTCTGCTACCAGATCAGAGTGAAGTATAGCAGGGGTTCTCCTAAATTTAAAATAAAGTTTTTATATCTCATGATAGGAGCATTTTTAAGAAGAAAGAACGGCTCTTCAATAAAATTTGACCCACTTCTAAACTATTATATAATAACTCACCAATCGTATCTTTCAATTCTGAAGGTAAAGCTATCTTCTGGTTCAACTAGTGTCCGGATTAGGACTTCATGATATTTTTCACAAAACTTAGGTGTGTCCAGACTGAAGGAGTTGACGCTACTATGGAAAGCAATTGTATCACAGTCTGGCAGACAGTTACAGTCGAGTAGTGCGGATGCATTAAGGATTTCATTCTGAAAAATTAACATTTTAAGGAAATAATGCAATTATATTAGAAATAATGTGTACGCATACTAGGTAGCCATACTGGTCGTCGGGGCTCTACTACCAAGGAGGTTCGAATCCCTCAGCAATATGATGGCACTGCACTGGTGGATGAACTGTGCGCGTACCGAAAGGTCTGGACTGGTAGGGGCCAAATATTTTAAGATGATATATTCCAGCATGCTTTAAGCATCCAAAAGCAGGTACCTTAAAACATATGGTGTTTGTGCCACTACAAATAGGATATGGTGAGTTGTCCTGTCTTGGATAGTCCCATGGAATGCAACCGCACATATTTGCACTGTGTGTCAAAGAACATTCATACTGGCACACCTTCTGAGTATATTTGGAAAATAGGCTAAAAGTATCCCAAGTGTTATATTATGAACATAATTATTTGGTATATCTTTTGGAGCGATTCTAGAACTCATCCGATTCCCAATATATCCGAAAATAGGCCAAAATTACCGGAACTAAGGCTATTTTTGGAAAATATAGATGTTTCTGCTTATATTGAATGCAAATTATAGTATTATCATTATTAAAATAAAACCACTGTGGCATCTGTCATGTTGCTAGCTAGCAAAATTTGGAGAATTCTCCATTAAAGGTTAAATTTGAGTAACCAGCCATTATCTGACAGTTATAGCATAAATATGGGTTTGCTTTGCCCTAGCCCTGCGGGGCACCTAACCCTGAGAGGTACAATGAAGGAAAAATTGTGATTTATGATAGACAAGGCTAATTTTGCCTGACCCAACCTAACCTGGCAACAAAAACCTAAAATTTGTGCCATCTTGCCCTAGCCCTGCGGGGCTCCTTGCCCTGCGGGGCCCCTAACTCAGAAACAGCTGTACTTTTACATGGGGCAAGCAGGTCATATCTAACTATGGAAATCATAAAATGTGAATTACAGCTTGAGATATCGGATATATTGGAAATAGGATGAGTTCTAGAACCATGCCTATCTTTTTAAATTGACAATTATGATTGGTACCATGGTAAACATGACAATATGTGGTAATGGCGGAGGTATGGAAGCTGTTAAACCGGCAAAAAGAAGGACCACAGACTGCTTTTTTCTTTTTCCGTATGAGAAAAAATCCTCTTCCCTCAAACACACTTTTTGACTGATTGAGAAGAAAAATATAGCAATGAATTTGTAACCTCCTAAGTGTATAGTTTCTGTATATACGTCATGCCCCAGTGCATGCTGCAGTGGCTATTTGAACAACTATGAAATAGTGAAATGGGCAGCTACTGTCCATTAGGCATAGACCACTGAACTGGTTGAAGTCTTCAGAATATATGTAGGTAACATGCCAGGTCATATTACATATTCACATTGTTGTACGGAAATTTAGTTGTTGAATGGGCAATTATAGAAAACACACAAGTGACCAATATAAGCCAATCAAGGCTCGTTTCCTTTGACAGAGCAGAAATTGCCTCAGTTCTGAGTGCTGAGGCAGCATGGGTATTGTAGACCCATGTGAGGCAGCTAGCCCAAATGGCCCCTAAATTTCCCGTCCAGCCGGCCACTATATACTCGCACTATTTGTCAACAGTAACTGTCACTGTCCCGCCTGAGGAGGTTGCGTGAAAAGACCTCTACACATACTGGCCTTGGTTAAATATCTACAAACATTGACCGTTTTGCAGGGGTCATTGCTACAAACTACGTAAAGATCTGCGATCGGTGCAGAACATCAAAATTGGCACAAAACCTTGCTGTACTAGAGCTGAGGCAAGATTTCCAACAAGACTGCTGTCTGCAGACACTGACTCAGCCTCAAGCCATTCAGTATAAATCTGGAACTCTTGCCTCAGCAGCTCTGCTTCAGGGAGGTTTTGAGGGCAAATTGCCAGTTCCGCAGCGGTCGCAAGACTTTACCAGTCCTAGAGTGACTATAGCCTTGGTAACATGTCACCTAGAGTACGGTTGTAGACTCTGCGCAAGTCAGTTTACCTCCCCTCCTGGTTGCCACTTTTCACTGTAACTTCTTCTTCATTCTTGCAATTCCTATCTTGCTGTGAATATTCCCTAAATGTATCTGTTGATACATGAACGCTTGCAGTAACTGTGACATACACAGCCTGGTTTGGTGTTATTTCAAAACCCTCAGATGCCATATCAAAGAAATCATTCTGATTATTAATAGAAACATGAAATCCAGTGCCTTTTGAACGAGGAATTTCCATTGTGTGTATATCAAGAAGAAGTTGGATTGAGAATCGAGCACCTGCCCCTGAGTTGAGGATGATGGGGTCATCATGTGATACTTGAAAATACTTTGAAAAGGTGTCCATGTATTGACTATCCTTCATAAGCTAAAAAAATGCAGAATACCCAAACTATTAGTATTATCCACATTATTAATTTTAGTGCACTGTATATTTTCGACTATGAGCAACTCTGAGTAGAATTTGATCCATTTCATAAAGTAAATTAGGACTTAACGTACTTATACATTGCTTGGGTCGAAATAAAGTGCCGGGGTAAGAGTTACTGTTATAGTCTCTAATACAGTATTTTTTGTCCCATTAAAACTTATCAAAATCAGTTCCTTACAGTGAAAACAAGGCCCTAATTATTCTAAATTACTAAATATTGCATTTAACATTAATAAAAAAGGTTTTATAAGTGAGCGTTGAGGCACATTTTTTTGCCTACACACCACTACAATGAAATGGCAGAAGCAGGAGAAAATAGGGAAAATGGACCTATCAATTCAAAGCAGGTATTTGGTCATATTGAATAATAATATCAAAAAATGAATGGTACCACCAAAAATGGCATTAAATTTGCTCAAAGTTTTGTAACAGAAGATAAGTTCAAAATGTATACAGGTTGTAGCTATAAACGTTTAGTTTTGCACATCTTAGATTGCTCACCCTGTATTACAAGAATTACAATTACATTTGTTTGGAAGAGCCCAGAATTACATAATTTAGGAATTACAATAACATAGAATTACAACTAAACTACCTTGAGAATTACATTTTCCATGAAAATTTCAATAAATACTTTTCAAATGTAATTCTTCCCAATGCTTGCCCATTTTTACCAGGTTTGACCTAAATTACGTTTATAAACGGCATTTAAAGTTCTCTGAAGTGCTGCAGTAAATGAGTTTTCATTTTTTACAACCCAATTACTCATTTTTCTCTCAAAGTGTTGAAAATTGTGTCTTTTTAAACGATTTTCCCGCTTTGGAGTAAATTGAATGACTTTACGATCTCCAACTTTTTGTGGCTTAAAAATGGGGAGAGAATCGTTCTAACAATTCCAATTATACACACGAGACCTGGAATAGACTTTAAATGTACAGGGTGAGACATTAAAAACGTAAATTTGAATCAAGGTTGAATAAAGGCTTTTAAGGTCCGTCAAATAACATTAAATCCACGTAAAGTGCAGTAAACAGCCTACAGTAAATAATACTTTCTAGCTAATAATTAGGATATTTTATTGTAGTCTTCATTATGATACCAATGTAAAAAGCTCACCCTGTACATCAGATTAAACTTTTTTGAATCGCTGACCCCCTGGGAGTCGGAATTATATGTTTTTACCTGGTCGGATTTACATCTTGAGAAAAGATCAAAAGCAACGAAAGAGGTCAGAAAAACAGGGCAAAAAATGAGAGATGAGCAAGATTAACTGTGTAAACAGAAATGTATCGTTAATATTATGTTGTTAAACATATAAAAGTTGATAATTATGTTGCAACCTTAAAATTACACATTTAATTAAGAACTGGGGCACAGTAGTTTGTTACAATCTATTTAATTTATAATTTAGTGTTGCACTGTAGCGGAGGGTTATAACATTCTTGGTTATAACATATATGGCAATGGAAATTCCTTTTGTCTTAAGGCTCTTAATCCGAACTCAAAAGGCAAGGTCGGAATAACTCAACTCTTAAATTGCACCACTTTTGACATTCTTGAATATGTCACAGAATATAATATTGCGGCTTTTTTCTTTCTTTATTCAAACCATTTCCAGGAAAGCTCGTTTGAACCTGTTTAACCTATCAATCATAAGGTGATTCACCTCAAAATTGGCCTGCACAGTGGGTTCAATTTGTGGCTCATTGGTATATATTAAATATTAGGTAAACAAGGAGATTTTACAGCTAAGTATTAAACATCTGTGAAACCAATGTGGCAAATAAATGTTAGCGCACTGTGTATTCTCCAGATTATCATACGTAATTTCATCTGGAATCGATCAAACTAAAGTCTTATTTCCAACATATTTAAACTCTCATATATTTCGACCCCTTTAAAAATGTTATGGTCATTGGATGGCCCTCACTTTTGATTTTTATGACGAATCCCACGCTCGGGTGTAATTTTGAACTATGGAGGACGTAAATTACAGGGCAAAAGGATGCATAAAAAGCAAAGAATGTGCTCTCGAAAATTGTGTCAAAAAGTGGTTTACCCTTCTTATACGTGCATTTGACCCGCCAAGAACAATTTATCTTGTGTTTCATGCCTTGAAAACAAGCAAATTTTACAGTAATACGACACAATAGTAGCATGTTTATTATCATTATTCTAGCATATAGTGACAAAAATACTCACATTACATGTAGTTTTAAGTTTAACGTCGGTTTAAAGTCATTCTCGGCGGGAAGGGGATAATTTGAGGGCTGTTTTTCGTATCTCTTCTGCCGCCCTCGTATGTTCTTTTTGCATTCTTCTACTCTTTTTGATGGATGCAGATATGCTTTTAAAAGGCAGTAAATGTGCCATCTTGTACCAGAGAATAATACAGTATCTACACAGTCGTTTATTTATTGCTGTAGATGGTCCATACATGTTCTGAACTGAACAGAACCTACATATTGTACACTTGTACAGTATATAACTATATATAAGCTAATGCTGGTCAATTTCACAATATTTAGCAGCATATTTGGCTAGCAATATTTAGCATTTAGCAGCTAAATTGCAGCCTATACCTAATAATAGTACCCATTGTGCATGTATGGTCATACTCGTGCTCCTCCTTCACATGTGGGCGAGGTCCAAAAGTCTCTTTTTTCTTCTTCATTTTTACGACCTCTGGACTTCAATGAGCTTAATTTGTAAACATATTGAGACGCCTCTCTTTTCAGACACAGATAATATACTTAATCAGTCTCCTGTGGCTGAAATGTGCTGAAAATACGGTACTCAGGGTTCCCAGTATGATATTAGAACAAAACAAATAAGTTATGACACCTCAACTGTCCAAATGATAAGAATTATCTAGCCAAAACTGTAACTACTTGGAAGAGCCAACAAAGACGTTTAAAGTATGTTTTAATGTATGTACTGATACTATACAAGGTGCATAAGAGGTTAAAACTCTTTTAATAGCTTATTTCAAGCCCTTTATAGTATTAGAACAAACTAATTTGGCACCTTTTGCTTCTTATCATTTGGACAGCCGACCTTGTGTTGTCTCTAAGGAGCAAATCTAGTATTGTCCCGGCACCCCGATTCTTTATTTTTTGTATAGAAATATATATTTATGTATTTTTTTCTCAGATCAGCAAGTCTTGGGTTACAAGATGGGTCCATGGCTCTAGCCTGCGGGGCACTTATGCCCTATAGGGCACCTACTTCTTGGCCTTGTAGAAGCAATAATCACATGACTTTAGTGATATATGGCCTGACACAACCTAACATAACATTGTAGAATTGGTGCCCTAGCCCTGCAGGGCACCTAAAATACAAGACCAACTAATCCTGCAGGTCACCTAACCCTGTGGGGCACTTTTTCTATTTTTATAGTGCTAATTTACCTGACCCAACCAAACATAACATTGTTTTATATTATTGATACCCTGTCCTTTCCCTAGCCCTGCAGGGCACCTAATTCTGCAGGGCACCTAACTTTTAGGACTCCTAAGGGTAGCAGAGAGTCATATGCACATCTGGGAAGTGAAAAATTTATATTTTTGCCCTTTATATTGAAGCTACACAGATCCGGGACAATACTAGATCCAGGCCGTCTCTAATTTAACCTCTGATTTGTTTAACTAGGGAAAAATAGCATGAAATTAAAGGCAGCAAGGGAAAAATAAAGTTCTTTAACATACATCAGGGTTGCCATTAAACAGATATAGCAACAAAATAGCATCCCTTATGGCGCTCCTACATTGGCACTTTTCTCCAAAAAATGCCCGAGCATTTTTCTTGAAAAAATGCTCCCTCAGCCTGCCTGCATGGCTGGAGAGAAAAAAATGCTAGCAGCTTTACACGAAAAATGCCTGTGGAAGGAGCATCTTTTTGCAAATGAGGAGCATTTTTTTGCAAAAGATGCGGCACTTTTTGAAGAAAAGTGCCAATGTAGGAGCCCCATAAATGAGTTAAATTATCAACAAAATATGTGGAATGATAACACATTAGCTCAGAACGAAATTAAATAGAGAATTAGTAGACGTGATGCATTGTACAATATGTGCAGGAATAGGTGGAATGCGTAACTACATCGAGCATTTATTGATGTGTGTATAGATATATGCGATTAAGTATAGACACATTATCATTGTTTTCCAATAATCGGGGAAAATAATGCTTTTCTATTCTATAAATGATTTCTTTCACCTTTCGACTCTTGAATCTATATATCCGTGATCTATGCTACCGCTTATACTAGAGAGTCTGTAAGCTGTGGAAAGGAAAAATGCTAATTGATAATTTGGAAAAAATATTACTCATTAAATGAAGCACATGAGCAGTACCGTTATCAGAATATCACATTGCAATATCAAGTTGAACATTTATTGCAACTTGACATTATAAAGAATTATACATGCCCGCAGTGGTGTATGTTATCAACACAAATTCTATTAATGAATCCGCTCCATATAAATAGTCTTTCTCTCCCTCTATCTTCTTATAGTGACATCTCCCTCCCTCCCAAGTAATAATAATATTCATTTACAGCCCAGCCAGCCAACCAGTTAGCTGCTGTGTGCAGTCATTAAGACTTAATTATATTCCATTTCCTAACAAGAAACCAGTGTTGGCAAAGCGCCCAAAAGACATTTATTTCATGTCTCGTGCGAATGGAGACGATGGGTAATAAATATTTGGAGATAACATTCCACTGTGGATTGGGAAAGAAATGTCCAGTGAATTCCACTGTGAATGCCAATGCACAATTACAATCGGTAATAATTTTGTGAAAGAGAGCAGTGCAGCATGGTAAGCTTGTCTGGCTTAGAATGATCTATTCTTTATATAAACAGCACAAGATTTAAGAGTTTATCTGATAAATAGGTGCTTAGAACAATAACTATATAAATGCTGCATGCTGGCTGTCAATTGATTCTTTGAATAAGTGATTTAGAATTAAAGATTTAGTAAAAACCTCTGCTTTCTGGAAGTATACTTCTGTACATATTTTTTTGTGGAGAAACTACTTGTCCTATATCCCAGACACACGGACACATTTAAATGTATGTGGTACAGTGGTAATATTCTATACTGCGATGCATGCACTTATTCCTAGGATTCAAGTCTACTTGCCAAATTTCCCTTTTAATATTTTTCTGCAAGGTTGCAGGACTAGAAAATTAGGTCTGTATGTGACATATACCAAGCACCACCCAGTCCACGACTTCTAATTATGTATGCAGTTTTAGTACACACATAATATTGAATGCAGGTACATACCAGACATGAACAACCGCAGTCAGCGAAGGCAGGCGTATGAGGCTATACGCAATCATGTTATAATTTTTGAAAGCCACTGCATGGTCAGGGTATTGAAGGATTAAGGTTGTTTATTTCAAACGTTAAACGTTGCTTTTTATTAGTAGCAATGATTGTCATAACGTACTTTGGTATAAACTTAACTGTAAACGTAAACATGTACATTTAATTTACATACTCATAGTTAGTTACAAATCTTCTCTAATAACCATACCCTCGATTCGAGCGCTGTGGTATACGTAACGCTCATATACCAATCGGGCCTTTTCTTCAGCGCTGCTACCATGGCAGCGACTTTGAAAGGGCGCTTGGGGACGAAGTCGATGAAAGGACGCGGCTACATTCAGTAATACATCTGCGCTTATTCGGGCAGAGTTCTACCTTGTACCTTGAGTTGGAAAACGAATTGACGCTAAACTATCAGAAGGTAACACTTAATACTTCAGGTAATATGCCAACTGTCTGAATAGAACTTTTGCATGCACTTCACTTAAATATTAATGAGAAGTTTTTAAACTTAACAGAAACTCCAGTAAGACCCCTACAATAAATTAAGTATCCAAAATATTTTATAGCGAATACCGATTATAAGGATAATAACTATATTTAACCCAGGGCTGGCTGCCAAAACTGTGCCATTATTGCTCACAACTTACCGAAAGCAGCTCTACGTAGGAAAGTGATATAATATATTGCTCCTCTCAGTCTTTCTTCTATCGACGCCGGACACCAAAGAAAGAGAAGAACAAGGAAACTACTATCATCAACATAATAAAGTGCTTTTCTGGCACTTGGCTCCGGAGAATACGTTGGGTAAGTGTAAGTTTGGTTTTACAAAGAACATTCCATAATTTCCATTGTATTGTAATAAGTGAATCAAATATTGGGAGGAGTAATTGAATTATATTTTCTTCCCTCCATATACAGAGTCCAAAACATATCCTTTCACTCGAGTGTTCTGTGTGTCACAAATTCATTGAAAATTCTCTTTTGCTGCCATATAATCATTCTTGAAGTTTTGTTGCATGTGGGAAAATAAAAAAAATATATTGTTCCTTTTCTTCTTCTCCCTAATAATGAATCCGGGTGTTATTGATAGTTTCTTTGAAGATACAAAAGTTTGACAGCTACTTCATGAAGGGCAGGGAACATGTTTTGCAACAGTTCTATTGTTAGTAAGAAGAAAAAGTTTATGAAAATAATCATAATAGCTTGCTATGGGTTTCACTTGTCGACTGAGTGAACTGAAAAGTTTGTTGCCATATTACGGATTCAATATTGCTTTGCTGTTGAGCTTGATACAGTTAAATACTCTATTTTGAAGGAGTTTCTTTACCGAAAAGTGAGTTATTATGGTTACTGTCTTATTGGTCATACAGTGCCAGTATTACGCTTTTGTTAACAATACATTTTTTTGGAAAATTTTGCCCTTTACATATCCATATTATACGCACTCATAATAAGTACTAAGTAACTATAAAATAGTATAGTAACTTTTTAAACTACAAGTGTCCACAATTTCAGATAACCTCATCCTTTAATCATGGCTGGAATCGTTGCCCAGATCACGAAAGCCAACTGGGAACGAAAGAAGAACCGTTCCAAGCACATCTCAGCGGACAAATCCAACTATTACATCGCGCCCTTTGATGCGAGCTACGACCCCGAGAAGCACAACAACTATGTCAAGAGGAAGAAGCAGAGGGAGGAGAACGAGAGGGTAGGAGAAACTAAAGAGTCTAGAGTAAACTAGTTATCCATTGAACTCTGGGAGAAACAGGCAATAGTTGCTACTTACGCTATTGGGATATTCAATCAGTTGTGTTTTTGTATGGGGATGCACCCGCCGAGATTCATTTCTATTACGGGATGCCGCATACCAGTCGCATGCACTTCTCGTATTAATGAAAGTGCGGATTTAAGGAAAAACATCTTAAATCCGCCCTTACGTAACGTGAGAAATGCATGCGACTGGTATGCGGCATCCCGTAACAGAAACGAATCTCGGCGGGCAATCAGCATGCAGAACCAGATCAGGTATTGCTCACTATTGGTGCAGGGCATATTGCATCCTTTAGCCTGTCTACATAATTATGATAATCGAGAGCAGTTCTTAAATGAAGGATAATATAAAATTTGTAACAGTATAGTAGAAACTATTTGGTTAAACCTCTGAAAAGAGGACTGCGCACTACAGAAGTGTACCAAAAAATGTATCGACTTAACTCAGCTAATTTAAAAGCTATTACTTTCTGCTTTTAACACCATGAAGTTTGTGCTCATACAAAGCCAGAAACATTTTGTTTAATGGGTTTGGATGAAATATTTCCATTTTATGACACTTTTCTTTTTTCGTAGACTCCCGTAGGTAGTACTACCCATTTAGAAGTGCGCAGTCCTCTATTCAGTGGTCCTTGGTTAAACTCAGGCTTATGAGTGATTACTTTAAATATTTTATACCATTACCAGTGTGGATAATAAACTGTTCTTATCAAGCACATGTATCACATATGCACAGTGATTTAACTCTTTCCCCATCATAAACGAACTCATTGTGCAGCACTTTTCTTGATCACTTATTGCACATTTGAGCAGGAGCGACAGCGGTTGGTGAACGAAGCCATTGCGCGGATCAAGGAGCGGCAGAGGAGGGAGGAGGAAGAGGCGAAGAGAGTGAGTGTCTGGCACTGAGTAGCATGCACACTATACTGTAAATACATTTAAAAGTTAAAGACTGTAATAAGGTTAGAGTTGCCTCAACCTTTAATAGAATGGCCGTAAGTTGTATTTGTGTATAGTCCTCTTAAGCAGGTGAATACGTATATCCAAGTAATATAACAGTTTATAGAGAACTACCTGGTATAGCCTTTAAAATCCCTTGGCTTCAGACCAATTTACTTTACCTCCGTATAACACTTACTACGACATATTTAGTATCATATTAACTATAATACTTTTAAAAAGCGTCTGCAGCTAATTATTACTTTTGTTCAGAAATCACTAAGGAATCACGTATTTCAAATTAAACATTATATTAAAAAGGTCTCAGCTATAATGCTTTTTAATTAACTTTGCGTGCATAAGCGAAGAATAATAATTCCTTCACTTATCGCCTTTCCGTGCTTCACCCCCATAAAAAGGTTCCTATGCTGCTTCCTTCAACCTTTTTCCTTTGTATATAGAGTTTGCGCCTCTGCTTCTAATACCAAGAT
>LR137638.1:9303-36776 GCA_900659605.1 Tisbe holothuriae | reverse complement strand
GGCCACTTTTCGCCCGAAGTGGCAGCAGCATTTTCATAACATACAAAGTCTGCTGCCACTTTTTGCCCGAAGTGGCAGCAGCCTTTTCTTTCAGTAAAAGTCTGCTGCCACTTCCTTACTTTCCTGCCACTTCTCTCCTCCCTACTACTCCGTTTCGTGACACTTTTTACTTCTCAGCTGCTCAAGCTGCGTCACCAAACCTCGACATGCCTGTCCCGGGAGGCGCGAGCTGGGACGAGAGAATTTTTTTTTAAAGTGAAGCTGAGCGCCGCAAAAGTATCACTCGGACTTTTTTAAAAAAGGATTGAAAGGAGGAAAGTGGCACAAAATTAGCAAAGTCCACGGTGGAAAATTGTTAGAAATTTGGAGGAGTGACACTTTGTGGTGTGATATTGTTTGTCGGCTTGCCTCGCCTTGCCTCGCCAGCTCTCCTCATCTCGGGAACGGACGGACAGCCCAGGCAGGACGTCCGCAAGACGACGAGAGTGAACAAGGACAGGAGAGCTAGGGAACAGTATCACACCATAAAGTGGCGAAAGTTCAGCTCAACTCGGTTTGATCAGCAGGGAGTAAGACAGGAGTGCAAGGACAATGTCGCTGTGAGTATGCTGGTATTCTGGTACAAAACACATTTTTTAATCATAAATAACTTTAATAACCTTTCAGTAATGGATCAGCTGCTACTTCTGCGCCACTAGATGCCCCACCTGCAACCTCAGAGGGAGGCAAGACTCCTCCGCCACCTACTCCCCCACCTAGCTCTTGGTCCCAGGCAGTTGAGCAGGCAAGTGCCGAGAAGAAGAGAAAGCATGGTGACAAGGAGGAGGCGGCCGTTCATGACATGAGTTCGAGTGAGGAGGAGGGTGAAGAAACGGCCGGTACGGAGGATCTATTTAAGACCGTGCAGCGGAGGAAGAAACCGAGGAAAAACAATGATAAAGAAGGTAAATTCCAAGGAATACTAGTAATTCGTTACTGCAACAAAAATTACAGCAATTTAAGGTATTTTGAAATTACAATTGTAATTCCTTACATTTTCTCAAAAAGTTAATGTGATTGTAATTTGTAATTCTACAATTGCCCAAATTACAAATTACTTTTTTTACTAAGATCCTCCCCTAAAATTTGGCTTAGCGATCATTGGCAACCCAGAGACTGGTTTTTGTTCTTATATTTTCTTGCTAATTGTGCGGCTAATTGCCTTTGAAATCGTTTTTGTGTACCAATATTTGATTTTGAAACATGTTTAGCAGAAAATAAAAGAGAACAAAACCCGGACTCAGTAAGGGTGTTCAGGTTTTTTTAGGACAAGTTGATTCCGGGTTGGGTTTGAAAGTGCCACTTCCACTGATTCAAGTCAAATATTGGCTGGTTTGAGTCTTGGCTTTAGTAGCAAAATTTCTAGAAACCAAGGTCAAGTCAATTCTGAGTACTAGGTGGGCTTACCGGGTAACCAAACACCCTTACAAACCATCATCCAATCATGCAATAATATATGTTACAAACTTACAATGATGAATGCTTCTTTCAGATGACCCACCTTCAGCAATGACAACGTATGCCGGCACTAAAGTCTTCCTGGGGAATGTTTGGGGAGAGGAAGACAGGCTGATTAAGGCACTCAAAGTGTTTGGTGAGGTTGCCACATTAACCATTATGAAGAACACCGTTACCAAAAAACCCCGAGGCTTTGCCTTTGCCCGGTTCCAAACCCCTGATGCTGCCCGACGAGCTGTTAGTGCCGGCTTTGTGTGTGGCAAGGTTGTCATTAAGAAGTACACATCTTCAGGTAAGAATTCTTAAATACATTTTATTATGGTCCTTAATGTAGCAACAGGTACATTAGGAATCCACCATTAACTCCAACAGTAGAGACAGAATAACTGCAACAACACAGTAACCGACACAAAAATTTGAATAATTCCGACAGGATATTTGGGAAAGAATAATTTCGACAATGGTTAGAATAACTCCCGACAGAGAGCAAAACAGGAATAACTCCGACAGCTTTTTTTATGAAAGGAAAGCAGCACTTAACGGCAAACACTGTTTTCTGCTATAAAATTATACTTTATGAACAATAACTTCTGCATGCTGCAAATTCCATAATTATAAAATTGCTTGATTACAGGCACACAAGACGGAGAAAATATTTGGATTGGCAGAGGTGTCCATGCGCGCCGTGGTGTCCAGGCACGCGGTGGCTTCCAGGCGCGCAGCGGCGGTGGCCTCCAGGCGCGCAGCGGCTTCCAAGCGCGCGGCAGCCTCATGGCACGCGGCGGCCTCCATGCGCGTGGCGACCTCCAGGCGTGCAGTGATGGCGGCTTCCAGGCGCGCAGTGATGGTGGGCTCCAGGTGCGCGGCAGGCAGGCACGCGGCGGGCAGGCAGGCGGCGGGCAGGCACGCGGCGGGCAGGCACGCGGCGGCCAGGCACGCGGCGGGCAGACACGCGGCGGGCAGGCGCATGGCGGGCAGGCACACGGCAGTGGAGGCGGCCAGGCCTGTGACACCGGCAGTGTCCACGCGGGCAGAGGTGGTGGTGTTCTGGCGTGCAGAGGCGGAGGTGCACACATTAACAATGGTGCCAATGTGCACAGCAGCAGTGGTGACACTGCTCATGTGAAGGTGTGGAATGACAAGCAGAGCCAGGACAGTGATGGTGTCCAAAGGCAGAGTGGAGGCAAAGCTGGGCACTCATTTTTTTCTTCTTTTTATGGCTACATACACAGCTTCTTCACACCATCAGGTTAGTGTGATTTACTGGCGCCATAACAAATAAGACTCTCTGTAGCCGAAGACCTTAAATTTAAGAGTAATTCTCTACGCAAATGTTAGTAAGTAAGAGGGGGTAGAGGCAAATCGGCGTTTCCATATTAGCGTAGACCCAGATTTTCCATATTGGCGTAACTCTTATTTTCTATATTGGCGTAGATATATAATGTTCCATATTAGCGTGGCCTTTCTGGCGTGGGATCAAAACAACTAGAACTTTCTTTTGTTGTTGGGCTAAGCATAAACTTCTAGAATCCCGATTTTACTTCATACAAATGGATTAAATTCATGCTAAACGCCACGATAACGGAAAAAGTTCTAAGAAAACCGGATTCTGTTGGCTAAAACATATTTCAGCCCTTGATGTTGCAAAAATAGTATTACAGCTCAGGTAATCCATGGGAAAAGGACTGTGATCAGTTGATGCGTACATGGGTCTATAATAAACAGTTTATATAGGCACATGGATGCTACTGTTTTACTACTGTTATCTCAATGGTGACCTTTTCAATTCTGGAGTGCTGGCTAGTGCGCAACTCCATTTCTCTATACCCTTGCAATGAAAAATTAGTGCCTAGTGGAATACGCATAAAGAACTAAAGGAATGAAATGTATTTCAATGGTCTTTGGAATAAGCCAGTTTGGAAAATAGACTACGCTAATATGGAAAATGGGATTTACGCTAATTTGGAAAATTAACATTACGCCAATATGGAGACGCTAGATGCCGACCAACTCAGTAAAAATACTGTAAAGTGTAGTAAACACTCTTTGTTTATTGTCTTTGATGTGTTTATTTGAGGTAATTAATAGTTGAGTGCAATAATTACCTGTCAAGATCCACATAAAATACATTAATACATACAAGTCAAACTGTCATAAATTAGGAAAACGTCAACTTTGCAACAAAACATGTGTTCGATGAAAGGCTTAAAGTAATAAACAAAAAAAACTAATACGTGGCCAGGAAAAGGATATGAAATTCTAGAATGTTGTAACAGACTGAACATTAAAAAAGAGTTATTTATTTATAGAGACTTACTAGCAGCTTCTCTTTACCTATGAATGATGCTTACTGGGTTACTATCGCGTTAATAAAAATAATTGTTTTACATTCCAGCATTGCATGGAGAGATTAATAGCTCCCTGGAAGAGACAGCTCCAAGACAAGGGCCACTAAATCAAGGGCTACGGTCGACTCAAAATACATAGGCTCATGCTGGAGCGCGGGTGACGGACAGACAGGACAAACAAACCGACAGCTAAAGTAGCTTAGCAAGGGCTACTCTAGCAAATACAAAAATAATACGCGGCAAAAGGAGACAAAAACTAAGACAAATTAAAGTCAAGTATGGTTGAGGCAAAAATAATTGACCATATCCTTTCCTAGTGGTGCATGCATTTAAAGTAACTGTAAATATATATAATAACTCTAATTTGCTTTGTTTTTCATCACATTAGGATGTTCAAAGCTAGTGCTAGTGTGATCTTGATCACTTTATGATGCAATGATAGTTTTTTTGTTTTGCACTGGCACATTTACAAGTGCAGAAAAAAGCCTCGACGAACCTTCAAACTAATTTTAGCAATTTTAGTCTGGCATTTTAAAAGCTTTGCTCAGTTTAAATTTTAGCACTTAAACATTTAACAGTTTGAAAATTGAGTCTAATTGTAATAACTACATTGTACATAATTTGAACACGAGATAGTACAATTTTTTCATGTTCAGTCTGGCTAAAAATGAGCGACTCAACATGTTGCTCAGCAAAACCAATGTGTTCCATGAAAACCGTTTGGACTGCAAGTCAGCGGGCTGGATTGTCATGGTGCAACTTGACAGGCATTCACGGAATAACATATATTGTCAATGCTAGAAATAGTCTCGAAACTGCATTTTGGTAAACATTTTACAGCTGATTATATTTAAACCAAAATGAGCAGAATACTGGTATGTAATTTATTTTGACAGGGTCCTGATAACTCTGATCAGTCTCACCTGGGGATGCTACAACTTAGTGGCGACATTCAGAGAATGGCAACGTGACCCTTTGCAACTTATTGTAAAAGGTAAGTCAGAGAAACTGCGGACGTTAAATGTTCCAATGTTTGTAACAGTAATACACTGTTAAATCATCTTTTGTTCACTTATCAGGTGTCATGCCCCTTAAATAGATAATTACAGTGTACACTGAAGTTAAACTGGACCGGGAAGTTTACCGGTATTACAGGCTTCAATTTGCTTTTGTACCACAAGCACAATATTGAAAAGGCCAACGATAACTTTTGCAGGTTATGCAATGTTGAGGCTGAGACCACCATTCATTTGGTGGAGCCGTGGAGGACCCTCCGACTCTCGGATACATTTATCCCCGAATATTTTCCCATTCCAACAAAGAGTTCTTTAGAAACAGCTTTAGGGCGTCAAAGAAGCAATAAATGTGTCATTTAATGAAGATAACATTTGTAACGCAAAAAGACATTGTCTAAAAACTATAAATAGTACTTTAAAACCCTCAACAAGCAGCTGCCCAAAGAAGTTTATAAATGTGCATTCATATTACAATGTTTCTCTTGATTTTGATGTAGTAAAGAAGCAAATAAACTAAAACTAAACTAATTGAAGTCAACTTACTTCCAGCCGACCTGATATCTAGCTCTCAGATCCCCTTTCCTGCAATTGTTCTCTGTGCAAACCAATCAGCCGCCCCTCTCGCATTGCCGTCAGCTTTTCTTGACCGTCTGGAAATTGGCTGCCAAGTTGTCGTAGGAGGCAATGATTGTGATGGGAATACGAAGCAGACAAGGGAATCATTTAAGGTGATGGCACTATATGCACTTGCAGTCTGCCAAGATACATTATAATACATTAAGATAGTTATGCACCATACTTTCTTGTTTTAGTTTCTTGTAGATGAAATATCGCTAATGTACAAGCCCTACATGGAAGAATTAGGTTAGTGCAATTGTTTTCATTTTTAATGTCGGAGCATATGATGATAATAGTTTCTTTCAATCTATAGATGGTGACTTTGATTGGCTGAGGGTAGAGATATCCGATGTTGGTAAGTAAGAGTATGCATTTTACCATTTACATATATCACAGCTTTTGGCTAAAGACCCCTAAAGTCACTCTAAGTAATTTTTAGATATTTAGCCTGGTTAGCCATTGCCACTTCCTCCAAATCATCCACCAATTTGAGTGTACTACATATCCTATCCATGTATATACTGTATAACAATCTATGTGTCGTTCTTGGTAAATTTGGTTTAACACATAATTTTATTCCCATAGTTAACATGGTTGGAAGCCAAAGCAATTTGAAGGGCATGGTATTGGATATCTTAACTCCATTGCTGGATCCTGCTGAGGTAAAAAAAGCTCCTACCAGAGAAACACCATGATGCTGAGCATTTTATTTTATTTGCTTGCGCGCCAGAATACTAAACGAGAGGTTGATATTGTGAAACAATGGACATATGTGGTCTTCGATTCTTCAACAGCTTACTGGCCTTGCCAACTTTTTTTATCATTTATACAATATTTCCTCACTATTGGCCGTTTGGTTACCTTTTTTCTATCAAAACGTAAAAGTGAAAGGGCGAAAATTGTAAGTGAAAATGGCAAACTTGGTTAAAAGAAGCAGGGGACATTCTTTTTTATTAAAATTTATTAAAATATCCAATTAACACGTCTAACCTTAAAGGTATTGTTATTTTTTCTGGCATTTTTCGCCCTTTTCCTAGGTTTCCCCGTTTTTCGTGGGATTCTCCTTTTTCCTTCCGTCTCACTTTTCTCCTGTCAGAGGGAACCAGTTGGTTTACATGCGGCGAAAATGAGAGGTTTAGTGCGGAAAAGAAGTTAAAATATAATAATGCTATACATGTTATGTATATGTATGTATGTATGTATGTTAGTGTTTACAAGTCTTTTAGACGGTATTATTTTAGGCTGTTAAAGAATTATATATCGAATACGTCCATATAAATCTCTCATTAAAACATTTATAAGTCGTCAATTTACGGCTTTAACTCTATACCCGCAAGTATTTTGCCTCAGTTAGTTCCTTCTCTCCCCTTATTATTCCCCTGTGGTACAGTCTGAGAAAACTGATCAACTCTTTGAGACTGCGGCCTCACTGAGAGATTTTAAGGCCGGTTGTCAGTAAAACTTAACTCCCATAGTTCCTAAATATGCCGTAAGGGGTCCGCCAGCCATCCGTTTTCCTTGTGTACTTCTGCACTTCATTCTAACTTAAGAGAGAGAAAATAACTTTTTTGTAACATAGTTTCCCACCGGCTTTGCCCAAAAGTCCTATTGACCAATCCGACTTCTCCACGGATTTCTTCCTTGATGCCATGAAACTCTTTTGCGACACGTATGCGGCCGAGTATCAAGACTACGAATTCTGGACAGATTACAACATGGATCCGATTGACAGAGTTTTGTTTCAATATTTCAGGTTTATAAACACAACAGAGAAGGCAGAGTAAGATATCAACTGACGTATCTACTAACGGCATCAAAATAACGTTAATGTTGTTCTTAGCCGCATTTTAGATACAATTTCCAATCAATTGACCAGTATTGGACTAACACCAGGTACAGTACAGCTACATGTATAAATAATAATGCTATAAAATATATATGAAATATCATTTATAAAGTTAATCTCGGCAGTAGCTCACTTGGGTCCGGGTACAACCTTAGCTCGAAAAAAATACGGTTATTAACAAGGAAATATTCATTCGTTCATTTATTCCAATTCTCTCATAAGACTCATATATAAATACAGTTACATGAACAATATATTTTATTACAAGACGAATGCGGCCTAGGTTGCAAGCGACCTCTGGGCTTGGAATCTTATTTGCCTTTTGTTTTTGGGTCTTATCTGCTTATTTCCATGTGGTATTACGTACAGTAGTATTATGTCGTCTACATATGATAACAAGCAAATACTGCACACTTATAGTACTGGAATACTCTAGTATATTTTAGTATAAACACTGTATTGAATCCGACTTTTTAATTCATTAATGTCTTTTAACATATATACCACGTTGTCTCAAATGTCTTACTATTCCCCTCAGCTATGAGAGAAAATGTGAATCTCTTCAAAGACTTGGTGCACAATGTTGCTTTTCCCGAATTTTGCCCTGATGGTCTCTGTGCCTACTACAAACCATTTCTCAAGCTAGCCAAGCAGATGTACTTTACAAGAGCTCTGGGAGATCTACGATTGGGAGGAATCCTTAAATACCAGGTTTAAGACGGATTAAATGTTAATCTCAAATTTAGACTGTACCTGTTTATCCATTAATTGTATTTGGACTGTCCGTAAACTAATTGAAATTTTAGCTTCCAAAACTGACTGGTCACCATCACACAATTTCTCCAAAGAACTTTTCCATGACTCAATATTTAGCACCTAGAGTAGAAAACTACTTAAACACTAGGATAGACAACAATTATAGTGGTATATTTCATGTCGTGACAATGTACAGCGAGGGATCAGGTAATGTTTGTACTTACTAAAGGACCACTGAAAAGCCTGGCTTGCTAAAGCTGGGTACTACAGGGTGTCCCAGAATAACTGTGTAAAAGTAAATGGCTATATCTCAGCTCTATCAAGTCTCATTAAGATGCTATTGGTACCATTTAAGAGAAGAAGAGTTACAATTTTATTTGATATATTTCAAGTTATGGGGAGGTTTCATTTATGGACCAAAATATATGCATAAAGACAAAATACAGTTTATAACTAAAACTGGAGGCCCAAATTGCAATTTCCTATAGAATTCATCTAAAATGGGGAATTAAAATGGTTTTCCATGCTAGAAAGGCATTAAATTACATTAGAGGTCCATTCTCCAACCCATAGGTAGCTTTGAGGGCATTAATGCCTCTTTTTAAGAAATCTTCAATTTTGACCCATTTGACAGTAAAATCTATAGTTTTCAAAAAATGCTTCAACATAGCACACATATGATAAACTAGAAAGATGATAATGGTACTAACAAAAATTGTAAATCTTCCTCTCTTGAATGGTACCAATAACATATTGGTGGGATAATACAGAGCTGAGATATAAGCGTTTACTTTTACACAGTTATTCTGGGACACCCTGTATATCATAAAACCTACATTAAGCACTTAGATTCTGACACAAATACATACAATATAAACATATTAAATAGTGAGTCAAAACTGCAAACTGGTGACGGCAGTTTGAAAACACGATGTATCTCAAGAATAAAATAAATACAATAAACACTATTATAGTCAAAGATTAATGAAGAAAAAAGATCGTACATGAATTGCTTCAAAAATAATTATAACCATTCAGATTGTGAGATATTAAACATATAATGAGTAAAATAAACATTCCGTTCATGGATTAGAAAAAGACATATACATATATTACGTTAATATGTAATATACATTTTATGCATATAAAGTATATGCACTCCCGGATACACATTATTGTTAACAGCTGCTTTGATGATACATGTAATTCAACAGTATATACAGTACAATATCAAAACACATTCCAACAATTTACCACTTATGTAAAACATGCTATAACTTACTCCAGATTAAGAATGTATATATGCAATTTTAGGTTATTATTGAATAACTAATAACTTTTACCCTATTAAACAATTATCGCTAGTATTATAACTTTTAATTACTAATAACCATGCTAAATACTCATTTGATGATGGCTGACAAAATAACTTGGGATGTGTTTTGATATTTTACTGTGGAATTGCGCATTAACTTTGAAACCATTTCATTGAGTAGTTTTTTAAAATCTCAAATCACGGTTTGCTCGAAAACGAAGAGTAAAAGTTGGGCACAGATCCGTTAATTCGGACTACTAAAGTCAGTGTGTTAACATATTGTGTCGAATTTAATGATGACGCACAAAAGTCCGGTTTATTTTTCCAGTTTGAATCCATTATTCTGCTTCCATGGTAAATAAATCCTCTTTGAATGCGTTTTTCCTGTAAAAAAAAATATACTTCTATAGCAGGTATGCTTTAGAGTTGTAAGGATCTAGATTTTTTGCGGATCCGGATCCACCTAGATCCATATCCAAAAGACTACAAATGAATTGGTATGGGTAGGCATTTTATAACTTTTCACCACATTTAACTTGTTAACAGTGTATACAAGTTCAGTAAATAGCAATGCGCGCAAAACCGAACCCGAACTTCGGTTTATTTTAAAACCGAAACCGACGTCGGTTTGCAAAAAGTGTGTGTGTTTTTTTTTTACTGAAAGTCGGTTTTCTTGAAAGTGGAGTTAAGAGAAAATTTTAAGGATCGGGTTGGGCAGCAAATTTACGGTTCCGGATCCAGATCGATCAAAGTGCTCGTACATCTATAACCGTTTTCCTGTTTGAACTAATTCGAGACTATAGTATACAGGAGAGACATGTCTTCAGTTATATGCCCCCTCCGCCTCCGTGGATCCACTTTTTTCCTGCCTGCCTTGCCGGCTCTTTGCGCTTGCTGGATCCACTTTCGATCAGGGGAGCAGAAAAAATATGTTAAGGCCGTAAAATGTGCATCATCTCATATTGGAGGCACAGATTTATTAATTAATACATAAAAGT
Source organism: Tisbe holothuriae (assembly GCA_900659605.1). Taxonomy (NCBI): domain Eukaryota; kingdom Metazoa; phylum Arthropoda; class Copepoda; order Harpacticoida; family Tisbidae; genus Tisbe; species Tisbe holothuriae. The sequence goes on along the minus strand of LR137638.1, from coordinate 26,382 downwards.
GCTCATTACATTGCGCCGCAGAAGTGGCATTAAAAATCTATGTAATTAGCTAAGCATACATAATACTACCATAGCCGTGAAAACTTGCATTCCTTCTTGCAAAACTTCCCCCTAAAGCTAGCTGTACTGAGCCAAAAATAGAGATGGTGTCAGATGCAAAAAAAGCTGTGAACGTTGTAAAGTGAAATACTTCTCTGACTATATCTCTAAACTATGAAATTTGAGCGCGAAAATGGACTCACCTCTTTCCCAACCTCTTTAGAACTAATGAACTTGTTTGCTAGCTCTCAAAGTGACTCAGACGAGAGTTTTCATTCCTCAGTGAGTGGAGAAAGAAGCAGAAACAGCAGAGAAATGAATTAGAAATTAGCAAAGAGATGACATTTCCACTCAATTTTCGCTGCTTCTACTCATTTCTCCACTCAGAGGAGTCGCCATCTAACGAGAGAGTTATACAAATAACGGCCAAGCAAACAAGTTAATTCTTTGTTACCATATCCCATGTTTTGTGCAACATGAACTACGAAATATCGAGCATCACCCGACAACCGGGACATGCCCCTAGCAGGAGCTTCCATCCTCCTATAACAGCCATGAATATGTTCCTAGCATCAGACCGCGTTTCTCTCAGACCACTTTACTCGTGCTATGGGTGTGGCGGGTATGAAAGGAAGTTTAGGGTTTATTCAGATCACACTAAGGCGCTAATCATGAAGGCAAAGCTGTCAATGCCAGTCTTTGAAAGTAGGCAAAGGGTAAGTTTATATAAACATTAACACTTCGGCTGTCCAAGTGATCAGAGTTCTCGAGCCAAAATTGAAGGTCTTCAGAAGAACCAACAAAAACTTTTAACATATGTGTATGCTCTGTAATGATACTTTAAAAGTACATAAAATGTAACGGACACTTTTGAATGCTTCTTTGAAGCTCTTTATAGACTTAAGACAGACATAACTTTTGCTTCTTATCATTTTGAACAGCTGCCGGCTTGGAATTACATGATTTATTTAATTAATGGAGTATAAATAATAAATCCAATACATCTGCATTTTATGGTGGCACATGAAGTAATTTTTTATATTAATGTTCTAGACAAAGTAGTTAAATAACATATTGCATCCTGGTAAGCTGCAAAGTGGACAAAAAATTAGCGCAACTTTGTTAACTATTAAACTTTTTTGCAAACCAGAACTCTGTTCGAGACCTGAACGGTGAGGCCATTCTAGAATTGGACCATTTCATTTCCTGGTGTTCTTTCACTCAGGAAATCAGCGTATTTGGACATGATGGGGCTCACATGGGTAAGGAGTATTCAAGTTCCTTAACGTCCTTCTTTAAGAGACCTCCCAGACTGGCAACTTTTTGCCATTTCTGCCAAGCAATTTTTGCCATTTCTGCCGGCGGTTTTCTCATATCTGGGACTTCAGATTTTACTTTAATGAGAAATATTCTAAGTGAGAAAAGTTGCCAGTCTGGGAAGTCTCTCAGGCCGCTCCCAGACTGGCCAGTTTTGCAAAAACTGCCAGCACTTTTTCCATTTCTGCCATCCTTTTTTGCATTTCTGCCGTCCTTTTTTCTATTTCTGCCAGTAGTTTTTCTTTCCTCCCAGCCAGCCGAGCCTGCTGAGTGGAGGCAGAAATGCGAAAAAAAGCGCGCACAAAAACGCCAGTCTGGGAGCGGCCTCACCCAGAGTATTCTCCTCTTTTTCCAAAATCCATTAAAATGCGAGTGCGATGAGAACATTCTGATCCACACAGCTTTGCGCAGGAGGGGAAAAAGGAACAATCCTCCGGGATAATTATACCCAGAGTATACTCTGGACAGAGAAACACCGAGAAACAGGGCTGAGGGCGCTCTTGCTGGCAAAAAATTGAACTAATGCACATAAGTTTCCACTGACAAATAATGTTATAGGTCTTTTGCAGGCTCTGCCTTTGTACTGAGCTGTTCAGCTGAGAAAATTGGCATTGAAGTATAGGTTATCAGTTCAGTGGACACTGTTTTATGTCTTTAAGTTCCTCCTTTTTGCCACCATGAACGTGTTGAGCCCGGATTATCGGTGTTTCTCTGCTCTGGATATCCGTTTCGTATCGGAGCCAAAGTTTATAAAGCAGCTCAGGGATGCCAGATGATTTTGATGAAAAAGCGGCAATTTTTTCCCTTGAAATGCGCCAACCAGTAAATAATAATTTTAAAATGGTACAAGACAGTAATACGTCAAATTTTCTTTACTGCATTTCCTGCGACCAAGGGGCATCAGAGAGGCCGTATATTTGGTTGCATGCTCAGTCTCTCCTCTGAAGCAATTCCGAACAACGTTTGCCTTGCTTTGCTATGGGGGAGGAGTATTTTTCTTGGGGGAAATACTGGCACGCATTATTGCAGATGCATGGACATTTTAATAAGTATACATGCATATATAGGCTGAGAAGATTATTTTTGGGACATAAATATCCAAATCTGGCAACCCTGAAGCAGTTGCCCCACCACTGAGTTCAAAGCTGTATATGTATCTTCTCTCCTTCAAGTATACTCCGAGTACATTCCTTGGATTCCTCCCATGTGGGAAAGGCCTAAAGAGTTGTTTTAGCATCATTCAGCCAATGAGGAGGTCAGGTGGCCTTACTCTGGCCATACCAAACGCTTTAATATTATATATTTGTATATATTTCATTTAGGTACGGTACGACAACGCTCTGCATGGGGGTCCCCCATCCTTTACGTATATGATGCATTGGGACATGTGGGGCTCGTAATTAGTGACAACTCAGACCTGTGTGGTGGAGCTTGCTGTGGTGACCGTATATTTACGGCAGGTACATGCTTCAATACAAATTCCCCACACAAACGTCATGTTAGAGGTTGCAAGCTGCACTTTGGGAAATTGAGTTTTGTAGGTCAATATATTTCCCAAGTTAAGAATGATGTTGGGAGAAAGTACAAATGCGTAAATATGAGTAACAAGAGTCTTATCTTAAAGGAATTAAAAGTAACCAAATTTTAGCTCAAAAAGTTGGTGCTAACTTATATTGCTTGTATGCAAGTAATAGTTACAACAACTCTAAGAATGACTAATAGTCTACTTTACTCTTCAGTAACTATCCCCAATGATGACCTTGTTGCCCACATAAAACATGAATCAACAAGTGGATTGGCAGACACAAGAATTGAGTTCCAACGATTGCTACTTCAAGGAAAGGATGACCTCCGCTGCTTAATCTTGGCTGCAGCCTTCATGATCAACATGATTTTAGGGGAATCATCTCAAAATATTTAAGTTGTGGATAACCCAATTATGTAATAATATCTGTAAAATATTCCAGCAAATCACGTTATGTCTTATTAAATTGATTGACTAACCTGAATATATTTAAAACAAGATTATTCTCAAATTAGGAATATCATAAACCTTACATTAAACACTTCTATGTATTATAGCACAAACACATATAATACATAAATATTAAGTAGTGAGGCAAAACTGCAAACTGGTGACGGCAGTTTGAAAACACGATGTATCTCAAGAATAATATAAATAAAATAAACACTATAGTCAAAGATTTAAGAAGAAAAAAGAACGCACATGAATTGCTTCAAAAATAATTATAAACATTCAGATTGTGAAATATTAAACATATAATGAGTAAAATAAACATTCCGTTCATGGATTACAAAATAGCCTAAATCACATTGATATTAATTTAAAACATAAGAGGACAAGTCTTATGTTTTGTACGCGCGTGGAATTCGAATTCGAACTTGAATTTCATGCTACAGTAAGTCAAGACATATTCTAAGTATTTGCAAACAGTCATGCTATAACTTCGCATTAAGAATGTATTTAATCACTTTAATTTTAAATATCTTATTAGCTGATTAATTAATATGTACTTGTATTTTAACTGTTTGTTACTAATTACAATGATAATTAATCATTTAAAGTTGGCTAACAAAATCCTGGGATGTGTTTGATATTGTACTGTTGATCTATTGATCTTATAACCTTTATCCGGACAGTTCCAGCTTCCAGTATTTGCGCCACATATTTTTGTTAATGTATTGGCATGCGTTTGATCAGCTGTGACGCATGCATAATTATACTTTTCCTGTTTGAACACATATTAACTCCTTCATAAGACACTCAGAGGAAATTCTTCTTTTAACAACTCCGCTTTACTTGTTTGCTTGAAACCACATCCTTTTTCTTCAATATGCAGGTGGGTTGCCGCCTTAAGGCCAAAACCGACCCTGGAATAAAGGCAGAAAAAGACAACCCCCGCAATAAAGCCAGAAAATAACAAAATATGTCAACCTCGGAATAAGGCCAGAAACTATTTTTGTCAAACCTCCTATTAAAGCCAGAATCTAACAAGACTAGCATCACAAGAAAGTGGCTGAGACTGCCTAGCGCCTGCAACAATACCTATTTTCCCCCTAAATACACTGGTGTAAAAAAGTAGTTCGAGATTTTCAGCCATTTTCTTGAATTTTGATGTGGGCTGATATTCATTAGGAGCTTATTGAAGACAAGACACAGCTTTATAATATTCTCTAATTTTATGGGAGCTCATAAGAAAAGTTTGGGTGGATATAATGGGAGATAGATTTAAGCTTATATTCTGAGACAAGTTCCCAATAGGCTTATAGTACATGGAAATTCCAAGGCTTATATTCCACTTCCGGTAGTTTTGATGGCCTTGAGGTACCTTGTTTAAACTTTGTATTTTTTCACTTGGAGTCATTGTGGACGTTTGACTACTCTCTTCTTCCAATGAAATGATCCATAAATTTCATGGCTGTTTAATTTTCTTTATAATTTGTACTTATGTATAATGAACTTGTCATTGAATGTCATGACCATGTCATGACCATGGTCAAAATTTTGGCTTTATTCCGAGACTTGCCATTTAGGGTTCAAGTCAGCTGATTCATTCTGGCCTTATTCCAAGGTTTGTTCTGGCCTTATTGCGGAAGTTGGTTCTGGCCTTATTCCAGGGTATGTTTTGGCCTTAAGGCGGAATACCATGCAGGTGTAGCTACAGTACAATATCAAAACATATCCAAGTTTTTTCATCCATCTTTAAATGAGTACTTAGCATTATTATTTGTAAAAATGCAAGTATAAATTGAGTCATCCGCTAATTAACCATTCAATAATTTCATAAAGATGTCTTAAGACATGGTTAATGTGGAGGTATAGCATGTTCTACAAAAGTGGTAAATCCTTGGAATTTGCTTTGATATTGTACAGTAGGTATGTTTCCTGTTTCAACTCCCACACTTACTCTGTTACCACCTTGTTTACTTTTGAAGAGCAATATGAACCACGAACTGCAGACCATCACCCAAAAACCTGGACATGTTTCCAGGGGCAACCAAAATTCTTATTTGACAGCACTGGAGAAGTTCCTAGCATCAGACCACATATCTCTACGACCCATCTACCAATGCAAAGGATGTTTTGGGGATAAAAAGCGGTTCAGAGTCTATTCAGATCATAATGAGGAAGTTATCATGACAGCAAAACTATCAATGCCCGTGTTTTCTTGGAGGCAACTTTTTGAAATGTAATATCCATTTATAAAGATTGTATATTTCTCCATTTTCATTCAGTCAAAAAAGGAAGCCATTATGCTGCTGATTAACACTTGCAGTGTACTTTAAGAAATGTATTATCCATTTATAAAGATTTTAAAACAAGGTGTAAAAGAGCGAAATTAATTTTCTCTTCACGGCCCCTGTGGCCTAAAGTATGGTTGCACTAAGGGATGCTAATATTTATACTCGTATCTTAAACGATTAATACTTTATTTTACAACACAGGCTTCTGTTCAATACAGTGCTTATTAATCGATTACATGACCGCTCCGACCACCGATTATTTTCGATTTTTGCCCTCCCGATCAGTGATCGGTTATTTTCGGTTAAAGTCTCATGAAAGGATATATGGGTAAACAGAGGGAATCGTGTGGTTATGTCATTTAAGTTACTATACTAGTCATTCTAACTGAACCTACTACTGAATATGTTGTAATGAAGTAATACATAGAAAGTTATAATTATTAATTAAACTGAACTGAAAGTAACTTAATGGTATTCCTGACTTTTACGGACATTTGAAAAAAGTTGCATGTAGTTGAGCCAAATATGCATTTCTATTACTCATTTTAGGGAGAGTAAAGTAACTATTTTGTGCCTATTATATTAATATCTACAATTTCATGAAAGTGTTGATACATAATATTATAAAACCTTAAGGTGCAATGTCAAAATATAATAATTGTTTAGGCTGATAAAATCAGGAGTAACTCCATAGCAAGCAAGTATTATATATCTTTACGTTCAACAAAATTAAGTAAGTATAACTGTAATGTAATACTTAAATTAGGTACAATTATTGTATATTGTGGTATTACAACATTTAACGATATATATTAATTATCAATATGATTTAGTATATAAGTTTAATTTTTGTTACTTGTAATGAATTAAGTAAAGATTACAATTAATACAATATAATTAAATACTGAAAAGTCTCTTTTTCAATAATAAAACTATAATTACTATGCTTAATGCTCTTTTTTATGACTTAGTAGCTAATTCCCGCGCAATCGAAATTAATCGGTGGTCGATCGGAAACGGACGGGCAAAGTCGATCGTTGATTTTCAGTCATATTGCAACCGCTGGTTCAATACTTAAACGGCGATACCATTCTTCGCCTGGACAATTTCATTCCATTTTGTGGTGGTCTCTGTTGTTCATTTGTGGCTTGCAATCGGGAATTTAATGTGTACGGAAAGGATGGGGACAAGATTGGTAAGATTGAAGTACTTATGCCTTCAGGACTGGTGTATATTGTAAGACAAGGCCGCAGTCTATCATACCTAGCTTTCCGTACAGTATTATTTAAGAAATGCAATTAGCTTTTCAGAAAAAAAAGGTTTTTGATTTGCATAATCTGGTAATATCCGGATATCTAAATATTAATTAGTTAATTTTGAAAAAAGATACGTTATACTCGTATTTTAAACTTTTTATAACACTACCCGCCGAGTTTCGTTCAGTACTACCTTCACGCCGTGAACTTTGTGTGAAAGTTAACATGCAAGATTAAGGTAAATATGACGCAAGAATAATGGGGTTTGTGCTGTTTCAAACAGGCCTTATTCTTGCATCTCCTTTATCTTAATCTTGCAGATGTGAACTTTCACGCAAAGTTTACGGCGTGAACTTTCACGCCGAATAGGAAGGGAAACTCGGCGGGTTCAAGATTGAAGATGCTTTGAGAAAATTGCCTTTTTTTCTTCTCCTCCTTCAAACCATGAGAGATTGGATTTGTAGTAGACAACGTCGTCCAGAGTGGAGTTTTCTTTTCTAAGAAATGCAAACGTTATGCAGTCATTCGTGAATTAATATTTTATGTAAGGTATTGGATGCTAAGAATATAGAGCTCAGTTAAATACACAAGTAATGCTGACAACAAACATACTAATCCGCTGTCCAAACTATAAGAAGCAAAAGGTGCCAAATTTGTATATTCTAATAATCTAATTCTATAAAGAGCTGGAAAGAAGCATTCAAAAGTGTCCTTTACCTATTCTGCACTCTTATAATATCAATACCAAGCATAAAACATACATAAAAAGTCTGTGTAGGCTCTTCTGAGTAGTTACAATATTGGCTAGAGAACTATTATCATTTGGACAGCCGTATTCTCCAGTCCGATCTTTACTGTTTACATTCAATAAAAATAGGAGTATTTTCCTACTTCACAATACACCCAAAGCAGGGTTCTCCCAAAGCAAATGTAGAATACATTTGAGTACAACATAATCCTGTCTAGACTTGAATACAGAACTGCACTAGTTTAAATTCACAATAATGTCTTAGGACCATTTTAATGCTTCCCTACCAAACAATCAAGAACAATGTCACACAAATACATTAAAATTGACCAGTCACTGATGTAATGAAGCCATTTTACAGGCACAATTAGAATCTTAAGATGTTTGTGTGGGGGTGGTGGTTTCAAAGCGATTCCTTCAAAGGCGTGTGTCCCTATAAGGCCGGGTGTGTATCAGCGGTTATGTTCTAAAGTGCTGATCGGCGAGTGCAAATGAGCGCTTATTACTATTAGAGTCAGATTGGCGAGTCATGCCAGTGCTAAAAGGCAAGTCTAAAGCTAAGTATTTGCGGCGGTAGATTTATATGCTAGGTCGCGAGTATAGTTACTGTAGTAAACACGAAAGTAGTAAAATCGCGAGAGTAGTAAAAACTAGATTTTTGAAGAAAGAAAATAAAAGTAAAAAGTGTGAATAGATTCCTGACAATGTAGTAAAGCGCAAAGACATATATATGTTTTGCACTTGTGCAGCCTGTTCTTCAGCGGTTTCACTTATGTGCAAGTGCACAATACATTGTACAGCACTGCAATGGTTCCTATTATGTGCATACACAATGAGTAGCTTCATTGTATTCTGACTAGCACATACCTGACATATCTTCCACGTCATTTTAGTGTGTTTATTACTTTTGAAGTCCCTGATGTGTAATTTGACTGATTTACCTTGGATTATACATTGTATATGTACCATTGCCCCACTGATATACACAGTCCACAATGTTGCATTTTTCACTCGTTCTTATTATGAGCAGTCACATTGTGACCCTCCAATGGTGACTCTTACATATGCAGAGTCAGTCTAACACTGCAATGGTTATGCTCATATGCAGAGTCAACACTACACAGTAATATTTACTATTATGAGCACACACACATATAGTATTTCACTAGTTGTTATTATGAGCAGTCACATTGTGACTCTGTAATATTTTTTCTTATGTGGAGTCACATTATGCCCCTGTAATATTTTTTCTTATGTAGAGTCACATTATGCCCCTGCAATGGTTACTCTTATGTAAAGAGTCACATTGCAATTATTACTCTTATGTGTAGTCACATAGTGACCCGGCAATGGTTACTCTTATGTAAAGAGTCACATTGCAATTATTACTCTAATGTAGAGTCACATTATGCCCCTGCAATGGTTACTCTTATGTAAAGAGTCACATTGTGACTCGCAATGGCTACCATATTGAGTTTAAGCAATGAATGTGCCAACTACATTTCTTTCCACTGACTTGGTAGCTTTGTGAGTAAAGGCCAAGAGCATTTCTCAAATGCATAGTATGGTCCTGCAAATTGAGTTGATGCATTTACATTTGACAAGTGTAGCTGTGTAAGTGAAAGCCAACTGCATTTCTCAAATGCACAAAATGATGCTGCACATTGATTCGATACATTGACCTGTGATAAGTGTAGCCGCTGTGTGAGTGAAGACCAACTTAATTTATCTCATGCACAATATGTTAATGTATTTTGAGTTGATGCATGCATTGGCATTGACAGCGTAGCTTTGTGAGTAAATATAATGCCAACTGTGTTTCTAATGTGCACAATATGGCTCTGCACATTGAGTTGATGCTTTGAATCATTGAAAGTGCAGCTGTATCAGCCTATGCTATGTGAATGAAGGCGAACTACATTTCTACAATTTTATTACTCTCACGATGTCGCCTTTTTACTACATCTGACGTTATTACCACTCTTGCAATATTACTACGCTCACACATTTGCTCCTCACAAGTACATAGGCTAGCTTTGGAAACAATTTTAAGCATAGTAATCATAAAGAGTTCGTTCATGACAAAAATAGTATTAGTGTGATTTACCACAAAGGGCATATCTTTTTCAAGTCCTTAAACATCCCCAGAGTGATTTAAACAATCATATACAGGGTGTTTCATGAGAGTTGTCCCGATTAACAAGTTGATTATCTTGTTTATACGGGACTTTAGAAAGTTGGTTATGAAGTCAAAAAAGCTTTAGGAGAGTGGGAAATTTTATCTAGATCACTTTTTAACTAGAAATTTTTCTTCCTTCCATTATTTAATTGAGGTGGAAAAATGGGTATATTTTCACAATTTTACTCCAAAAAAATACATTAATAAGCTTGGAATTAATGATTTTATCACAAAGGAGGCTCACATTACCTGCCAATGTTTCCTTTCAGGGCTCAAACCATTTAATTTTAACCACTAGGTAGCAGATTATGCCCTTTTTGGACATATTTGAGCAAACTGCGATTTTTCATATTTCTGATGTTATTATGCCCCAACACTACACTTTTGACTTTGACCTATGGGTATGGCCCAGCAAAGAAAATTATCAAGCAAAAAATATGTCAACATAAAATTTCCCACTTTTCTAAGCATATTATTACTCCATAAGCAACCTTCTGGAGCCCAGTATAAAAAGATAATTAAGTTGTTAATCGGGACAACTCTCATGAAACACCCTGCATGCCCATGAAGGGAGTAACGTGCTGTGACTTGGCCTTAACTACCTAATGAACTGAAATAACATTTCAACATTGGTACATCTATTAACTCCTACGACGCCGATCTGCCACTACTCAACACTCGCCAATTTGCTACAACAGACTCGCCGATTTGCTACTAAAAGTCATCCAAAATTATGGAGACCGGCCTGTTAGCACTTTTTCTCCATACTCGCCTGTGAAGGAAACGATTTTTACTGACCGGCCTTTAAAGGAATCGCTTAAAAACAAATAGATCCATGACATAGAGACCTGATGGACATCGGTCAAAAATCGATGGCTCATCGATGGCGCATCGATGAGCAGGCAATAGATATTAGGTGAAGCCGTGCATGCATCTTCCATCTCTTCATCTCCTCGGGCTGAGCTTCTGGGCGCGCCAGGCTGGCTGAGCGGGGCGTAGAGATGAAGAGATGAGAAGATGAAGAGATGGAAGATGCATGCGCGGCTTCACCTATTGGTTAAAAATTGGTTTAAAAGCCATTATTGGTCAAAAATCGATGTGCCATCGATTTTTGACCGATGTCTATTGGTTGTCCTCTATTAGGTGTGGTCAGCCCCTTACTCTGTTATTTGTACAGGGTGGTCCAAACCGTAACGACATACATGACCTTCTCACTGAAGTGACGCAAGGGCTTTAAAAATAAAATTTCGGTTGCTTAACAATTCCGATGAACTTGCTTCATGCAAAGACTAAATAATGTAGAATTAGATGACGCAGTTAAGAGCGGTGCATGTTTTAATCTATTAGTAATGTATTTAAATAACTTGAACTTGAATTTTTCCACAAACTTATACTTTTAAAAAGACTCAAATCATATCCTCATCCTCATCCGCCATTTCCTTCGCCAGCTCCAAGTCCTGAGCTTCCCTCTCCCTCCTGTCCTCGGCTGACTCCAGATCCTGGTTGTACGACTTCGGAGGGAATCTCATGGCCTTGACGGAACTGTTGTGCAGGTCCAGGCAGAAGGAGATGCGCTGATGGAAGGCCAGCTGTGGCTCCCGCGTGCAGTAGATGTCACTCGTCTCCTTGGACTGCATCCAACCATTATCGTGGTCCAGAGTTGCCTCAATCACGCCATCTCGGATGGCCTAGAACAAGAAAGGTTAAAATAAACATAACGAGGACTCAATGATCCCGGGGGTCATATACCTTGGCAATGATGTACTCGGCTTCCTCGGACGACTCGAGCTTTAGCTTGGCGGCCACGTCCACGAGCGAAATCCTTGAGTATGCCACAGAGATGGTCCTGATGGCGGTCTTGATCACGTTCTGGTGCAGACGCAGGATGAGCGTGTACGTCTTATCTTCGCGGAACAGCTGGCCGTGGGTGTCCAGCGCCTTTTGAAACGTACTCACATCGCCAGAGCGGACAGCTGTTAATTGAAGAATATATAAACATACATTGGGGCTGTGTTCTGATATCGTTTAAGTTACATTTAAGAGTACGTATGCAATAATACAAGCTGATTGGTTATTATAAGTATTATATAAATAACCAAAGCTATTATAGGAATTACTTTTTTTTCATTACATATTGAGAATAAATGTAAAATGGCCATGGGATTTTCCGTTACCTTGAGTGACGAGCAAATATGGCGCCAAGGCCTTCTTGTTGGGCTTCTGTAGAAACGTCTGCCTGTCGGGAATCTCTCCGAGCAGGAGCTCCACCACAATGCTGAGCTTAAGGACCGTGTGGCGGAAGCCGATGGCGGACTGCTGTGGGGCCTTGCGGAGAGACTGCACCAGGTGCTTGTGAGCCTCGGAATACTCCAGCTGAATGGCCTTGATGCGGCCCAAGTAGTACAAGTAGCGAGCCCACTCATTGTTAGAGGCAGACTCGGGGAAGTTTGTCTTGTTGACCAGCTTGTCGGCTTGGTCGTAGAGGTTCTGGCTGATGTAGCTCCTGAGGATACAGTTAATGAGTACTGCTTGACCCTCGAAATCATTTCTCAGCGTGGCCGTCCTCAGCCTCGAGTGGAGCACGCCATTGATCTCTGCCACTCGACCGAGACTCTCGTAGGCCCTGGTGTAGTAATAGAAGCACCTGGCAGCCATGGGGTCCATGCTGCGGCGGTTGTGCGTGGCCACCAGCTTGGCCATGAGCGCCTCCGCGCACGCCAGGCAGTTCTCTCGGCTCCTCTTCTCCAGCCTGGCGGCGTGGTCATCCAGCAGGAAGAGCAGCAGCAGCAGGTGCAGGTACGTGTCCACCTCGGGGAGGAGAGGAGTGAGAGCAGACTTGGCTCCCCTCAGCCTTCCCGTGCCCAGAGTGGTCTTGGCGCCGTCTCCGCCGTCCACCTCCATGGCCTCCTCGTCCTTTGCTGCGCCCTTTCTCCCCCTTGGCGTGTCGTCCTTGGGCATCATGTCCCTGAGCTCGTCCCTGGCCTGGTCCGAGTGCGTGTAGAATCCCACGAGGATCCTCTCGAGGAGGCCGCGGCTCAGCTTGGGCCGCAGCGGCTGCAGCCCGCGCAGGGCGCGCACCAGGAAGCGAGGCTCCTTGCTCAGGACGCTGCGCTCGATCAGACGGCAGCAGTCGCGGATCTCTGAAAAAAGGGAACAAAGGGGAAATTTCGGAATCAAAAGTGAAGTAATAAAACCAGAAGTTGGCTCTGATATTTGTTTTAAAGTCTCTCCTGCTCACCTTCGAGCGTCTGCACCGGCCCCGATGGCTTCAACTCCTTCTTGTCGGCACCGTCCTTGGTCTCTTTGGCCTCCTTGGCCTCCTTGGCCTCTTTGCTGGCCTTGGGATCCTTCTCGGCGGTCATGGTTGCGACTGGGGTTCAAGGTTCAAGGCCTGGGTTCGAAACTTGTTTGGACGGCGTTCGCCTTCCACGAGTCCTTCCACTCAGCAAAAAAGTGGCCCGTGCGGTTGGACTTTGGACTCTGGCTCTGGATTCTGTGGGTTGGAGCCTTAAATTTAGGTCGTGCACGTCCAAGGGGTAAAAGGCGGGTCCACAAGGCTGCAAGGGGGGGTCGCTTGGATGCGAACTGAAAAGTCGTGGCGGTCGTGCCGTCGAAAACTCCAACAAAATTACAAAAAGTCAAAAACTGGGATGGAAACAAAGCTGAGCCTGATGTCGAAGAATGAAGAGTCATTCCGAGGAGGAGGGATCCCAAATTCCCAAATTCCCAAATTCCCAAACCAACCAACACGACCGAATGGACAGTCCAGGCATATCCAGGGGACAGAGGAGACGACGAGAACACGAAAAATAAATGCTCTAATAAGAGCTCCTCAGTCCACATGGAGGTTCCAGTGATAAGCCACCCAAGGGCAGGTGCATCCGATGCCAGAAAGACCCCATTTTTTTTTTCGAGGTCTCCTGACGTCTTGGCAGCCCTGGCGCTGGCCCAGCTTACGACTTACGACGCCGGTCGGCTGGATCAGCAGCTCAAGTCGCCTCGTCATACCTCAGCCAACGAGTCAGCAGCGGAGCAAAAGAGCTAAAGGAGCCAAAGGGACGGCATTGAAGCTCACTTACTGTCAGTAAGCTTTCCTTGCCATCCTTGGGGTCCGGCACAAGTACGGCTAGAACCAAGGCATTGGCACTGCGTTTTAGCAGATATCATTTATTTATATTAATCTAATGAAATAATGCCTCCAATAAAAGGACAGGAATTTATGTCGAAGAGGATAGAAACAGAACAACAAGGAGATGGCGCCCAATACCGGGTCGGCAGCCCTGACTGTCGGTCTTTCAACGACTTTCCCCCTCGCTTGCGCTCCCTTCGATTACAAGTCTGTGCTCCCATGTTTTTCCATCGAGCTGTGCACGGGAAGTTGGGAACTGCAGAAGGACTTAAGGACTTCCAACGTCAATGCCTTCTTTTCCAGTCAACGATTAGTCGATTACAAGTCGGACGAGTCCGTCAAAGAGCCGTCGAAGCCCGTCTTGCCAACACTCAACGTAGGCATCGGTTCATTTCCAAAAACTCGTGTTCCCTCATGCACTTCTGCAGTTAGTAATCGTCTCGTGTGCAGTGAGCCAGATTGTATACAGTCCCTGGATTCCAACGTTCCAGTTGGATTCTCGCGCCCCGAAGAAACTCGAGGGACTCGTTGACAGTTGACAAGTCCGGTTTGTGGTGCAGGAGCGAGGAACAGGAACGAGGAGTGGGTGGACGGACGGACGGTGCAACGCTACACGCACACACTTTGTGACTCACTCACTGCCGTCCCTCTCTTCCGGTCTTCCGGTCTTCCGGTCTTCCCTGACCTGGCTGGCCTGGCTGGCCTGGCTGCCCTGCACGACGGAAGCCATGCCCAAGATCCGTCGCAGCCGCACCGGCGGCCGTCGCGCGCAGACTCCGCCCGAGGGCTGGGAGCTGATCGAGCCGACCCTGGAGGAGCTGGAGGCCAAGATGAGGGAGGCTGAGACCGACAGCCACGAGGGCAAGAGGAAGGTGGAGGCGCTCTGGCCCATCTTCAAGATCCACCACCAGAAGGCGAGGTACATCTTCGACCTATTCTACAAGAGGAAGGCCATCAGCAGAGGTAAGAGAGAAAGAGACTTTCGAGTGCTACCCACCTATAATTAGATTAAGGGTCATGTTGGTAGAGTTGCCCAGACAGGGCTAGTGTCCAGCAGAGGACAACGAATTGAACAAAAAAGAGGCTATTTTTGGAGGCTCGCACCCGATCTCGTCGTTCAGCAATTTTCGATTTTGCCTCGTCAACCACACTCAAAGGGACGCTCATTGGTAGCCTAATAGATCCATCGAAACGAATTTTTTTAATGTTTTTCCATCGGGCAGCAAGGGTACCTAAATATCAAATGCATCCCGTCGTCCTACCACAGCGAAAAATGCCAGAATCAAAGACCCTCGTCAATCCGCATGCAAAGGACCCTTGGAGTGTACACACAAGGCTTAAGTTAAAAAAATTAAAATATATATATAAATAGTGTTGTTATGGTGCCTCATTGTGCCAGACGAGATTACGTTCTCGTCGTGCCACTTAAATCGTTATGTTTAAAAACAAAAGCGATAACAGGCTCCAAATGAGCGCTATACGAGCTTAAAAATCACGCAACTTTCCATTGTTGTCCTTTTCTCGCTGTCCCGAATCCCGAGACAGTGAATTCAGGGTTGCCAGTTTGGGTCCAAATGGTCCCAGATTAGCCAAATCTGGGATCAAAATGACCCTCTGGGACCAAAAACCAATATGCAATGTAGTAAGAAAAATTGGCTTATGTACTGTTTGGGACAAAACTCCACACTGGACCTGTACAACGACGCCCTGGACCTGTACAACGACGGCCTGGACATGTTCGGTGTCCTGCACCTGCATATTGACGTCGCCCAGCACCTGTACAACTTTACCCTACACGGCTACACCAGTATGACGACGTGAGACGTCGCCCTACACCTGTACAACGACGTCATCCTAATCTTGCACAACGACGTCGCCCTGGACCTGTACAACGTCTTCCTACTCTTGTACAATGACGTTGCCCAGCACCTGTACAACGACAGCGCCAACCCTGACCCTGTACATCATTTTGAATTATGGCATCACTACTGCAGTTATAAGATAAAAATGGTGACCATCACTGTGTAGGGACAACAACAAATTTTGCTGTTAGGAATGGTTTCGTGATTATACTTAAACGAAGTCAATTAGAGTCATCCAAATATCATCCAAAACTTCCTTAGTGGCGCACTTAAATTAGAGTCCCTAAAGATGTCATCCAAAACTTCTTTAGTGGGACACTTTGAAAAATAAAAGGAGGAAGCCGAATGTATGAGCTGACAGTAAGATTTGAAAAATTATCCCTAGCCCTGAGAAGATGGGTTATTTTCCTCAACCCTAAAACCTAACCTAACCATATATTTTCCCGTCAGGCCAGCAGCACGACGGAAATATTCCCGTCAGGCCAGCAGAACGACGGAAACATTTCCGTCAGGCCAGTAGCACGACGGAAATATTTCCGTCAGGCCAACAGCACGACGAAAATATTTCCGTCAGGCCAGAAGCACGACGGAAATATTTCCGTCAGGCCAGTAGCATGACGGAAATATTCCCGTCAGGCCATCCAAAACTTCTTTAGTGGGGTACTATGAAAAATAAAAGGGAAGGATTAGGGACAAAACTTCCCGTCTTGGGGACTCCCTGTGTCGTATTTTCAGGCACTAAAGAAGTTTTGGATGGCGTCTTGGGGACTTAGCAGTGAGAGTATAACTCCCTGGGACTTGTCTTTTTCACTTTCAGATATTTGTAGGACTTGACCAATTTTCAGCCACTAAAGAAATTTTGCATGACGTTTTAGTTTTGTCCCCAAACTTTCCCTTACTTTCGGCTTCCCCTTGTATTTTTCAAAGTACCACATATATCTAAATGTAAATAATCATTTTCTCATAAGTCCCAGTACACAGAGGTCGGGGACGGCATAGTAGAGGAATGAACTAAAATTCGTTTTTGCGTAAAATCTACTCAAAACCCTCCATATTAAAAGTTTAAAGTACATTTTAAACTGTCGGAAGAAATGTAATTATCGTGAAGTATATGTATTTTCTCATTTTTTGTCTGGCAATATACTTGCAGAAGCCGGTTTCCGTTCGCCTGGATTTCGCGAAATCCGATTTACAGATCAAAAAATACTACACAAAAACGATATGAAACACAAAATAAAACGGAATTGAGCGAAATACGGCGGCACCGCAACAGCAGTGCGAAG
>LR137637.1:0-11857 GCA_900659605.1 Tisbe holothuriae | reverse complement strand
AGAAAAAGTAATGATATTACATGCATTACTTTGAAAAGTAATGTATTACAGTAATGTATTACTTGTAATGTATTACTTGTAATGTATTACTCTAAAGCCTTGCCCATTGGCATACATATATCTAACAAATCATATGCAAGTTCTGCTGCATAATGGGGATATATCAGGTGGATGCATATGTTAAGGTAATGTAACACTATCCTTTAACATTAACTAATACCTGAAGCACGACAAGCCACAGTTACCCAATGGCCTCGCAGCCTCTGTTGCCAACACCAGCACCACCGACATCACAATCAAACACTTTAAGCTCATCTTGCAGTTTGCGTTCAAGCAGCTCTCCACTTCTCAACTGAATCAACAACACCCCGGAGGCGAAAGAAGAAGAAGAAAGACGAATTGCCATCAATACAATTAGCTATTGTAATGCAAAATAGCCGGCGCCCGTATTAAGACGCTGCGAGGGGTGGAATATGCGATCACAGGCCAAGCGGCAGCAAGCTCCCCGTTTGTACCTGTTCCGGTGTTAGATAACAACTGGTCATTAGACCGCAGGTTGGAGGAACGGCGACGACGCGGCAACGGATGACGCACATTTTGACGCAGCTGCGACGACAGAAGATACGCACTAAGGTGATGAAAAAATGGATGTAAGTGTTGCGGTGGTGAGATGATGATGGCCTCCAATGATAATCTAATTTTGTGAAAATCGGTAAAATTGGAGCAAATTTCTATAGATGCCCCTGAAACGATCAGCGGGAAGGAATGATAAAATATCGATTCATCTCACTCTTCCGTCGTTTCTGGATAAAATATGGTGTAAAATGGAAGTCACACCTCTCTCTCATCGATAATATTGTTCCGACATCGGGTTTTAAATGCATTGTTTTGTTGCTCTCATGATATATTTGCTCATGCAGAACGGTTTTATAACACGTTAGAAGTGAGTATAAGAATTAATCAGATTTATTCATAACTCACAGAGAATGAATAAAGTGTGACCGCAAACTGCTTGATTGCCATAATATATAAATTGGATGTGTTGCTATTTCCTGAAAATGTGGAACACGCATGCAATTATTATTAATAATACATAACGGGAGAGAACTGCTCTAATGTCAACTTTAAACTTCATAAATAATATAAATAATGACCATAATACGTGTGGCTATTTGAGACAAAATAGGATCGAATTGCACTGCCATTGAACGCAGTCATATTTCATTCCGCAGTGTTTCTTCAATTGCGTTATGTCTCATTAAATGGGACTTCTAGCTGGGCAAACACACATTTGATACACAACACATTCGACGGCTTTGCCAGAGAAGGATCAGTTAGCAAAATTATTTATTGAAGTTTTGCTGTCATGCCGAGAGGAGTAAACTTACAGCTCTATTTCGGTCCCAAAAACGGGATATATGGTTTCAAAACTGGGACATCTGTTTGCGCACTAACGGTACCTTTATTTAAATTACATCTCACACGCTTCTACACCGAACGGAACTGTCTAATGAATACGCATCGTTAACTGGACATTATGATCAGAGCTTGTACGCATTATGTGCGTATTTACAGTGAACGTTATTTACGTTTATGCATAATAGATTCGCCAAGAGACCGCATGAAAAACAGCTATTCTAGTTGTTGTCAATATGTGTCCGTTTTCTTGGGATGATTATGCTTCCGCGGGTATAAAATGTGGTTAAATTAAGTTGTAGGAGCACCAGCTGGTTATAAGCTTTAGTTGTGTAGTGAATATCGAATATGTGGATTTTAATAATCTGGCTTGTATTTAAATATTAGATCTATTTGTAAAATACTTGAGGGGGTACGAATTAACATACTAGCCAGGTTATATGAGAACACAGTTTTTTTTCACAGAGCGCAGCCAGTGGCAGCCTTGCATACTAGTGATACTACATGCAGGTCCACTAAATTTAAAGATGACGTACTGGTGTGTCTTCCAATTTGTGTTTATAAAGCACATTTATGCATTTAATACGAAATTCAGTGTAGGAAATTCACCATGTTGGAAAAAAGCATTAAGTAAAAATATTTATCCCAAATTTCATCTCCAATGGCATTTAATGTCCGTATCATGGACCGTATGCGTATTCTGGTGAAATTTACTGGTGACACATCCTACCAAATGTACAAAAACATTGATTCTACAAAACTAGAAGTATTTTAGTCTATTTCTGGATTTTCGACTATATTTAGCAACGTTGCATGAATTAAATAGTTGAAACCTTTTTAATGTTATGAACAATAACATGACCAAATTCTATTTTCGCAGATTTTTAAAAGAGTTGTTGCGCATATACCACGTAAATACACTAAAGAACATTAACGAGATATTAATAACATTATATCATGCAAATTAAGTTTGTATACATGTATATATTAGATACCCGTAGTCTATGATGGGGAATAATACCAATAGATGGGAAGAATGCCTGGTTTGATTGATGCCTAAATCCGTCTACAAGAAGGTCCGTCTTTTATGCTATTTTACCGCGCAACTCGGCATAAAATGATAATAACCAAACCTCCAAAATGCCGCGGAAGGAAACAGCGGAACTTTCGATAGTGTAATCTCACAACCTACGTATTTGGAATCTGCCACAAGGGGAGGAAATTTGACTTTCTTGTAACGAAAGAGCCAAAGAGGCATCATGATGTTAGTACTAATTTTAATGGCCGATTCCCATCTATTGGTATTATTCCCCATCATAGCCCGTAGTAGATATATTTTGTCAATATTATTCACTTAATCCTTAAAATATTGCGCAAGGTTGGTTTCCTAGAATAGCAGCATTTTCTTTGTCCAGAATTCAGCTTACCGTCCTCAACTGAAAGCTATAATTACGCGATGGCTTAACAATAAAGCTAAATAAAACAAGTTAATAGATATGGTTGCCAGCTCTTTTGCCCGACAAAACAAAGACGTCTATGAAAACTATTTAATTATCACGTGTTTTGTTGGGCCATCCTAAGTCACGCAATGAGATTGAAGCTATTAAACGTAAGTTTCCACAAAGAATTTTAATATAGGTATACTTCTTATTCTATGGATGGCAACGATGCTTTCAAAGCCACAACAAATTACGCCACTAATGAAACCGGACACATTAAGACATCAAAAGCGTCCGCACGAGATTTCGGACAGCGAGTGGAGCTCTCTTAACTTGCCTCGCTTGACTTGAGATGAAAGGGAATAATAATAAACGATCCTCTGAATCAACAAAGACGCGAAATTAAACAAGAGATATCTTTATTCTAAAGCGCATGTTACGAAAACGGCATTCATTCTTGCTCAACTTTGACAAAGTCTTCTTCTTCTTCCACTTCAATTTCCTCCTCCTCCTCTTCCTCCTCTTGGTTCTTAATATTCTCTTTGGCGTCGTCTCTGTCGTCGTCCGCTTCTTCCATCCCTTTCACCAAACCCTTCTCCAGAGCGAGCTTCACCGTCGCGACGTGCTCACAATGGCCACCGGAAGACCCAGCCTTGGCGCAGCCCAGGCTACAGGTGGCATCGCGCATGCGCACTGTGACTGGGACGGTGCTAGAAACGGCGCCGCCGCGGAGGAGGTAAAGTCCGGGTTTTGGGAGGTAGGTGATGTCGCCAGGGCAGCTGAGTCGAGGTACGGCGGTGAGTCCTGGAGAGACTGGGCGTAGCCGCTCGGAGTAGGCTCTCAAGACCTCTTCACAAGACTGGAACTCGCAACTGTCTTCTAAACTCGATTCCAATAGAACGCCTTGCTGTTTGGTCTCTTGTACTAACGGATTGGTAACCAGTTGTCCCCCAGACATTCCCCGCAATCCCGATGCCACTAATTTAAGTGCCACGCCTTGCAAATCCCTCTCCAAATAGAAAAGAATATCGGGTGTGAGTCCCTGCCAAGCACTCGCAATCGCCCTGGCCGAATGGCATAAAGTCTTCTTAGTAGAGAGTGTTGAAGCCCATTGCGATAATGGGAAGCGTTTCCTGAAGGCAGGGGTCAGCTCCAAAGGGCAGCTGTAGGTGAACGGCTGAGTGCCAATGCTAGGGCACAGTCTCACAATCCAGTCCAAGGCAGTCTCATGGACCCAGGATGTGTTCTCCTTATGGATCAGTGAGAACACTGCCAGCCGGGGGTACTCAGAGTCCGCCGCATCGAGCAGTCTAAGATCGCCAATCGTGAATGTGCTTTGGTAGAACCCCGCTGCGAACGATCTCGTTTCATAGCCCACTGATGTCTGTCCGTGAAGCTTGCTCGGCTGTTTAAGATCGGTGGTCATGATCTGCCCGACCTGCTCCAGCATTTCATTCCTCGCTGACAACATCAGCAGAGATGGTTTAAGCGTTAAAAGCCGAATGTCATCAAAATCATTCATGAGATCGATTAGTGCTTGTGGGCCGGATGTATCGCGATTTGTCCTCTTATTCACGGTGTCCATCTTGTTATGGGATTTGCTCGTGTTATCCTGGGAGAAGTAATGTGCCAGCTTGATACTCTCATTCTCCTTCAGACACCACATATCAATGACGGCTGCCCCGGCAGACGCGTACCGTATCCGTATGAGCGCCGAGTTGTTGTTGTTTGCCGCCAGGGGAAACTCCTTGGAACTGCGCGCTTGATATCCCTTGACAAAGAACCGTCGCATCACCTTCTGGAACGGCAGATTGGTTTTGAGCACATAGACATCTCCCGTCTTTGGACGTTCTGGTAGTGTTGATGTGGTGATCCTGGCTGAGGCGCTGCTGAGGAGATCCTTTGCTTCGAGAGTGGTCAGAGCCTTATCCCGGTCGCTGAGCAGTGGCACATGGTCGCTGAGTGGAGAGGAGACGACGTCCTCTGCAGACAACATTATTAAACTTATGAATATGTGTTTGGGTGTGTGATTCTTCACAAACTGAGTTCCTTCTTCTTTCTTATTCCTCCACCAATTCTTTTTCTCAATCTCCGCTGAGCTTGACCCCCGACCCCCTCTCAGCAGCCTCCTTCTCCTCCTCCTCTTTCTTCGTCCTCACCTCCTGAACCTTCATTCCTGCTTTGGATCGAGCTCTTGCTCCGTGATCATGCTCCGAGTGCAGAGTTCATCCTTCCGACTGCGCGCGCATAAGAAGAAAGAAGAAGGAAGGAGGGTCGCGAGGGCTGCTGAGCTCCTACACGAAGTGGGGTCACCAGAGTCAAGGGTCAGGACTCCAAGAGAGGAGAAGGAGGAGGAGAACAGGGCGGGATGGAGGTGCTATGGGGGGCGCTCAAGGCTAAACATGACTATACTTGAGAATATGTCAGGCTGTGGTTGATATTATAATTCATTTAAAGTCAGTTTCATTGATACTCGTATAATCGCTGTTTGATATGTCTGATTGTTTCCTTCCAATGCCCAATTGTTGGATTAACGAAACAGTTTAATGATAACGCCTCGTCTAATTTCATCTTTTTTTCTCTTCTCCCAGGGTTAGATGGGGTTTCGCCTTGATTGCCGCCGCCGGCGAAGACCCGTTTTGGGTGCAAAAGGACGACGACGACAATAACGTCTTGAATTGGTTTTTCGTGCCTGCAATATTCTATGGACTTAATAATAATGGAAAGAGGAGGAGGGGTTAAAGAAGAAGAAGAAAAGGGCAAAATGAGAACGAAGGCTCTAAAACTGCTAATTGAATATGAGCCTCCTTCGAAAAGAAGCGATCATGCATGAGAACACCCCTGAAGAATTTATAAACGAGTTCAATTTTTGTTTTTACTCTGATAATCACAATGTTATTATTATTTTTCCATTCTCTCTCTTTGCATAATGATATAATCAAGCTCAATTGCATTAAAACACGAGAACTCAACTTGTATCATTCTTTTTCATAAGCGATTATCTTGCTTCACTTTTTCCCTTCTCTTCTTCTCTTTTCACCTTTTCCCCTCTGGATAATTTAGACGCTGCGAAAACTCAGGAGATGACATAAAAATGACGCAAAGCAGGTTAATGGTAACCATGTGCGATATACCGATACCGCGGTATTAGTCGGTATTTTTCCAATACCGTACCGACAGTCGGTATTTTACCATTAGTCGGTATGCAAAGTCGGTTTTTCTTCAAGTCTAGGGATCGAAAAATGTGTTTTGTTCATCAAGAAAGACACACAATTTGCTAATTTTAAATCTGCTTGCATGGAAAAATGGCGTAAAAAAGGCAAGGAAAGCTGCTGGAGTTATCTGTTTGTTTGTCTTATCTGTCCGTCATGCATGCAACTAGTTGCTCTTTTTGCTTGTAAAATTTCCTGGGAGGGAAAGCTCTAATTATATTTTTATTGTTCAGCCTTTCAGGGTTATGGCAATGATCTCTTCTGTAATTTCTTATCTATGTTTGTGATCCCAAACCAACTGGAAAACCAAAAATACGACTTAAATTATGAATTGTGTAAACAAACCTCCAAACAGATCGAAACTAAAGAGATTGGGTAGATTGAAACATGCTAGATTGATTGATTGCATGGCCGCTAGAAATATGTAGATTAATTCCTGTGTGTGTAGCATACAAAATGATATAAAACAACAAAATTGCAGTTAGTCTCATCATTAAGGTATATTTCAACATTTTTATAAAATACCGACAAATACCGACTAATAGTCGGTATTTCCTAATACCGTACCGACAAAATACCGACTAATGGATTTTGGATATCGCACATGCTTAGTTAATGGTGTCAAAGAAGAAAATGTATTATGCGGTGGAAGAAGAGGAATTATTATGGTTAATATTCGACAGATGAGCGGGACTATTAACAAAGTTGTTTCTCCAACAAATGATGGTTTACATATTGAGTCATTATGAAGTGAACAAAAACAGTGGAGGCAAATAGCCTTGGGAATAATTTCGTGCCTGACAAAGACGGTTTCAAGTGACAGATACAAAGACCATTGTATTCGAAATGCGGAATATTGTTTTCTAGGTCAAATTTACGAGCTCAAACTATACAATGGAAGTGGAAGAAGAAGAGAAGAAGAAGCTCCAACAATGCAGTTCCAAATATCGACATAACTCTGCTTCTCCCTCCTTGGAAAGAAGATGACAATACAACTTTGCTCCCCTCGCCAAATATTTGTCCCTTTCATTTATCCTTTTCCCCGTATTATATTTACCTCCTCTTGAGAGTACTTCTTTTACGGCCCTCGGAGAATGAAGGAAGGCTTTCTCTTGTGCAAGGCAGGCTCTCTTTCTCTCCCTGCCCGCCAGAGCAAGGACAGGAGGTGCTATGCGCGTTTCCTTCATGCGCGCTCAAGGGATCTGTCTGCGGTGCACTGAAGAGAGAAAGGCCTGCCTGCCCTCTACCCCCCAGTCAAGCTTTCTATATACAATATATTCTGACATAAAGGACTTTCAGAGCTGAGCTGCAGCAGCAGCTTACACGAATTAGCCAGCACTGTTACTCTCTGTCCCCCTTGTGATTGAATTAAAAGAATTGGTCCGACATACACTTTTACAGCTTTAGTGCCCATGTTGTAATTGTCAGACCTGGATACGGTGTATTTTCTGCTATCTAAACATTGTAAAAAAGGCAGAGAAGAAGTGCATGTATCAGTTTAGATCAACCCTGGATTGGAGTAGCAGACGGACGCATTTCTCTACTTCACCAACATTGGTGTCAGATTTCTGCATGAATCAAAACTTTGCAGGTTATCAAAATCAATCTCAGAAGACGCGGAGACTTCAAGCATGAAGTGATGTAAACGTGAACATAGTTCAGGCGATGAGCCAGCCTCTACAACCCAAGCATTAGGACAACAACCAAACAAAAATGGCATCCCTAAAGTTCTTCCTGAAGGTCTACAGCCTGGGTCTGGGCATGATCGTGTCCTTCCTGTCCTTCCTCTGGCTGGCCCTGGTTCTCTACATCCTGTCGCAGACGGACTCGACAGCAAACGACCTTCTCATGGCGAGATACCTCGATATCAGCCTCGGCCTGCTTGCCTTCACCTCGTCCCTGGCACTCGTCTACGGCGCATTCGTCGAGAGCAAGACCTGGCTCAGCGTCTGGACTCTGGGCTCGGCCACTGTCCTCGTCGGCACCTGGGTGTTCTACCTCTACCGGAAGTATGGTCAGGACCGGCCTGAGTCTCTGAAGCGGACTCAGGACACGATGGTTGGCGCGAGTGTGGCGTATGCGGTGTTGGTGGTGCCCGTGCTGTTGTACTACAAGTGTCTGGAGGCGCCTGAGGTGATTGATAAGGCGTGCGCCAAGACGAGAGAGTATAAGAGGCAGGTGTCGGAGGCTGGACAAAGAGGTAAGAAGACTATCAGACCATTATTAATGCATCCAGTATCTTACATAACAGGATAAATAATTTCAAGGTATTCTCGCAGAACTGTACTATTTCCATTTTCTAAGATGGTAACATTTAATGTTCATATTCCAGCTGGCCTCTGCTGTTGGTGCTTTTCCGGAGCCCGCTCCTCTCACATGGAAGTGAGGAATGAAGCTGGGAAGGATGGATATCGGATAGCCGTCCCAATAGGTAATGTACACATTGCCAGACCATTGTGCGCAAATTCTACACAATAGGCCTAGTAATCACGCAACATAAGCGCAAAAATCACTTAACCTAGTGAAAATGCGGAATTCTTAACATGGCTAAATCTGCAACCTTTACTTCACAGCCAGGTGAGTATT
Source organism: Tisbe holothuriae (assembly GCA_900659605.1). NCBI lineage: Eukaryota > Metazoa > Arthropoda > Copepoda > Harpacticoida > Tisbidae > Tisbe > Tisbe holothuriae. The sequence continues at coordinate 3,204 of LR137637.1, read as the reverse complement.
GCAATTATAGCCATATTTAGGCTTTTAAATGAATAATGTCCATAATACTGGTGGTAGAAAAGCACAAAATCTATTGAATAAAATTGCAACATGACACATTCCACCTTTCTTAGATCAAGTACAGCATGTTCTACTGCCCTGTATGTACTAAAGGTTGCAAAATCAGCCTCACTCAAAGTTCCGAAAACTTAGTAGGTTTAGTGATTTTCGCGCAAAATTTCCGTAATTACTATACATATTGGACATTTTTCATATTTTATTGACGAAAAAGTGGCCTAATTTCCAAAGTTAATAATGATTTAATACATTCAGCATTAAAGGATTTACCCCCCAATCCTCGTCTCCAACGTTGTATTCTATGGTGACCATGAAATTTGTCTGTTCATTTAATGTCACAAAGTCTCTTGTTATTATATTGAAGCCTTGGTCCGCGGATGGAATTTCATGCCATTCCATCAAATGGGCTTGCCGCATCAAGAAAACCTAAATGGATTTGGTATGATTTTTGCAAGTTTTTAAACAATGGATATAAAATGTTTGACCCATTTTAGGTCTATTATATATTACCCTTCCTTCATACAAACCAGTTTCTGTGAAAAAGTGTGCAATAATATGAACTTCATCAAAGAAGTTGACTCTGTCCAGTTCTCCATAAAGACTTTCTAAAAAATATATTTGAGGCATTTAAATTTATTCAGTTTTTTTTTAAATATTTGCTATGCATCACTCTTTATATATTTTAGGGCACTACCTTTTCTTTGCAATAGCACGCCGCACATGGGCAATTTGTGTGGGAGCTTTTTGGAGAGTGATATAAAAATATATACACTAAGGTCAAGAATATTTGCTAACCATTCGGCCACAAGCTTGCGCTCCAAATTTAATCATATATATTTGGGCACACCGTATCGGTACAAATATCTATCTCATATCAAGAAAGTCTCAAGGCCGGCCAGGCAATGTTGAGCCTTCTTTGGACATAAATATTATGTAATGCACCAAAATTCTTGTAACTATGATAAAAATCTCACTCACTATCGACTTTAGGAATCGGTATGTGAATGTCATCAGCTATTACTTCCTGGTACAGTAATAACACCAAAATCTGAGCTTCCACCCCACCCCCTGAGACCATGAACCATATTTTCTCAAATGAAACTTGAACTCCGGATGTAAATTGACGAACGTCAGTAACATCTGTGACCGTCCCATGCTACAAAGGGAATAACTATACAGACTATAGGAACTAAGGACGTGCAAAATTAGCCTATAAATGTGTTAATTGTCCCTTGCTGATGGGGAGAAAAGACATCATCAAAGTGGTAGAGATGTGCGGATCCAGGATTTTTGACGGATCCGGATCCGGTTCCGGATCCAGCTTAGATCCGCGGCTCCGGATCCGGATCCACTGAGCTACTATAGAGTCATAGCTATGGACAAGCATATGTTAAATTGCATTCAGAATGNTATAGAGATGTGCGGATCCAGGATTTTTGACGGATCCGGATCCGGTTCCGGATCCAGCTTAGATCCGCGGATCCGGATCCGGATCCGGATCCACTGAGCTAGTATAGAGTCATTACTATGGATAAGCCTTTGTCTAATGGACGTTAGAATGAAAGTGACTGGGTTACGGGCTGAAAAATCCACATTAAGAGGGACACAAAATTATTTTACTGTGACTCTTTTCATTTTGTAAAAACTTCTTCTGCGCAGGTGCTTACTAAGTAAAAATATGGATCCGGATCCGTGGCGGATCCTAAAATTTTCGGGTCCGGATCCGGATCCAGGCCAGATCCGCATCCGGATCCGGGTACCCGCACATCTCTACAAAGTGGTGACATTTCAGAAATAAAAATATAATTTTTTTGGGCTCCCTATGGGCACAAAGATCCAGATTTTCCGAAAATACCCTTAAATTGAGGTAAATTTAGATTTTTCTAGGATTTTTTGACAATAGGACGATTACTAGAATCGCTCCATGACGCCCTGCCCTTTCTACTGCTACAGTAAGAAGTCCTTGTCTTCTTACAAAAACTGTCAAGTCGCCTCTCTGAACATCGTAACTCCCAGCAAATCTTTTCCAATTGTGATTGTAGTTTCCCTCTCCGTAAAAGTACAAAATTGAATCTTCTTCCTCCAGTGGAGCAACAAATGCGCCATTAGAGAGGTCTGTCATATACGAAGGATGCCATTCTTGATTTGTTTCTTCCAAGTGGAGAGTCAATAATTGGTCTAAAATATGTTTGTCGTAATCAGTTCATGTGAACAACAGTTACTGTTAAAAGTTTATGTATGTACCAAAGTTAGGACAGCAGGCTAGCCAGTAGGATTGGAAAATGCCTCAGCCACTGCTTCTATGGACTGAGCACGGTGATAAGAAAGAACTCCGTCTTCCTCCTTTTTCTCCCGTCATTTGAGGGTTGCTTTGCAAGGTTTCCCTCTCGATGAGTCCATTTATCTTTAAGCTTTATCCCTTACATTGTAGATTTAAAACAAAACTTGCGTAATATATTTTATTATTATTTTATAGCCATATACGTTGGATTATATCATTCAAGTTTACGGTAGGCAGACATATTATAGAATTTTATAAAACATTATATATGTTAATTATGTGGCATCCCGTCCTCAGAACTCCGCTCCCACTGCACCAGGCAGATCGCGAGATCGTGACGAAGAAGGAAAATGGAGTTAAAGTACGGATTATGCTACTTGAGTTAAATAAAGAAATATAGCAGTTTTATGCATAACTTTCAGTCTTTATTAAAATACTTGTGTTTTAGTTACTAATTTTAATTATTTATATAAACTATGCAAATCTTGTTTAAAGAACCTAAAACGTATTTTTTCTCCACTTCCATACACCCTTTATCACTTACAGGGACGAAAAAGGAGAATAAATAAACGGTGATATATGGCCGAACTCTCTATACAGGAACCCTATTACTGTTAATTTAAACTGAATCACAAAGTATAGTCGACGTGACGTTTGAATCAACGGTCTCTTGAGACATTAATACTATCCTTGCTACTGGGGCTCCTACACCGGCAGGAAAAAGGAGGAAAACCTCCGGAAAACTTCCGGAAAACTACCAAAAATCTACCAGAAAACTTCTTGTTTCCATCCTCCCAGCACACACTCACACCTTGTTAGCTGGAGAAGGAAAAGAGAAGTTTTCCGGCAGTTTTCCTAATTCCTTC